>CM055116.1:475889014-476122095 GCA_029206835.1 Rana muscosa | reverse complement strand
CGAGTCGAACCTATGTTCGACTCAAACACCGAGCTCATCCCTATTCAGGAAGCGGAGGGGGAGAAAGTGGAGGTGGAGGAAGGGGAGGTGGAGGAAGGAGAGGTGGAGCTTATCAGCACAACAGGTCAGTGTCTGTCACCACAACTTCAAGGTAAATACAGATGTAGGCCTGCATAGTTTTAAAATATTTGTTTCTTTTTAGGGACTGAACGTGGGGGTGTGTCAGGAAGTCCAAATCCTCCATTCTCGAGTGCCAGCGCCAAAATAATCATGCAGGAAATCATGGAATGCAGTAGCGAAATGGACATTATGAGAAAGAGAATGATTGTGATTGAGCAAAAATATAAAAACATGATAGATATTTTGGGGAGAATAGTGTGACCCCCCCCCTTTTTGTGTGTTTTGTTATGTGTCGGAATTTTTCTATGGTATTTCCACCAGCCCAAATGTGAAGATGCACACATTGAAGACTCAACATGTGCTATCTGCCGTCACAGGATATCTATGTCCCTGTTTTGGGGGTGCAACCTCTTCCTCCCTCAAGTAGGGGAGAGGAAGGGTTTTCACCCCCAAAGCACGTCCATTCATCCCCCATGATGGCAGATAGCACATGTTTACCCTAGCCATGGGATCATGTTGAAGATACCCATTTGAGCCCCAAAAAGAAAGTGTGGTTCTTCACATTTGGGATGGATCAGGGGTAACATCACCCCATCTCCTGTTTGTATTTTTCACTGTGTTATTTTATTACTTTTTAATGAAAAAAAATGTGGCTTTTGACCCATGCATGTTTCTGCAAAAAAAGCCGCACAAAACACCCAAAAAAAATATTTCGAAAAAAAACCAAAACTGTGTTGCAATCAATAAAAACATTGGGGAAGTCGAAAAAAGGTGTGCCTTGTTGTTTCTATGCTCAATAGCAGTTCTGAAGATGCAAAATTAGTGTTTTTACCTCTGAGATTGGAGGCTATTTACTAAGGAGAAATACACTTGGCACTACTAGAACCTGGGAGACACATAAACCACAAATAAAAGAATGACAACACAAGTTTGTAGTAAATCAAATATTTTTGTTTATTCAAAAAAGGTAACATCAAAGGTCAGATGTGGTCTGGCATTGCGATGGCCCCCCTACCCGTGAAGTACTCTACGTATTTCTGACGTACTTCACGGGCACTTTGGGGGGCCAAGCCAGTACGGGCAGTGCTGAGGCCGGTCAGATTTATCAGTTCAGAGGGACCGGCCTCAGACCCAACTGATGACACATAATTTGTGGAGAATTTTCTTAAAAAATTGTGCAACAAGCAGCAGCAGTACACAATGTTGTTGAGTTTATAATCCGCCAAATTTATAGCTGTCTGGAACAGGCGGAACCGGCTGGCCATTATCCCGAAGGCATTCTCCACAACTCTCCGGGCTCTGGCCAGCCGGTAATTAAAAACCCTCCTCTCCGGGGTGAGGGTGCGTTGGGGAAACGGCCGCATGAGGTGTGGTCCTAGTCCAAAAGCTTCATCCGCGATGAAAATGAACGGTAGCCCTTCCACGTTCTCTGCATCTGGAGGCAGTGCAAGACCCCCAGCCTGCAGACGGTGAGCGAACTCCGTCTCAGCGAATACTCCGCCATCGGACATCCGGCCGTTCTTCCCCACGTCCACATACAGGAACTCGTACCGTGCCGACACTACCGCCATTAACACTATGCTATTAAAACCTTTATAGTTAAAATAGTATGACCCCGAACGGGGTGGCGGCACTATGTGGACGTGCTTCCCATCAATTGCCCCTCCGCAGTTGGGGAAATCCCACCGCTGGGCAAATTGGGAGGCCACAGTCAGCCATTCCTGTGGTTTGCTAGGGAACTGTGGAGTCAAACAAAAAGAAGACATTAGTACGGTTTATGTTTACAGTGCAAGCAGATTACACACAAAAACATTATTGACCAACATCATTCTAACATTATTATTTAGGGGAGTATTTCCTACCAATAAACAAAGGCCCACTTAGCAGATGCCTCACCCCCGCTGAGTGGACATTCTAAAATAATCTAAGGGGGGGGGGCTAAGGTGATTGTGGGGGATCAAAAAAAGGCTCTACCACTCTGCTGAGCTTGATTGAGAACTAAAAAATTCTTTACATCTTTAGGGGGGGGGGGAGGGAGGGTTGTCAAACTACGCGGGCAATGACCCCAAAAAAAGGAAAAGGAAAATAGAAGGCTAGCTGGGTTTGCGCCCACGATAGCATGCTGGAGAGGTTAGTGAAGGGAAATAGGCATGTAGGGCCCAAAAAGGCCTTTACAGGTAAAAAAATGCATGGGGAAAATGGGGACATTACCAGGATATTACAAACAAGCAAATTTGGGTTAGGAGGGAAAAAATAAGAAGATTCAAAAACAATCAAAACATATAATGTGAGGTTAAAGGAGCAAAATTACCTTCATATAGTCCTTCTGCAGAACCTGAATGATGGCCGAACACGTCTCAGGGATAATGATCCCGAGAGCCTGGCAGGAGATGCCTGTTGAGAACTTGAGGTCCTGCAAGCTTCTCCCAGTCGCCAGGTATCTCAACGTGGCAATAAGCCTCTGCTCGGCAGTGATGGCCTGGCACATCACAGTGTCCTGCCTCGTTATATAGGGGGACAGCAAATCCAACAGACGGTGAAATACGGGGTCCGTCATCCTGAGATAATTCCTGAAATCATCAGGATTATTCTCATGGATTTCCCGCAGCAGAGGCATATGAGAGAATTGGTCCCGCTGGAGCAACCAATTCTTAGTCCATGAACTCCTTCTCACCCTGTTCACAGACTGAACTCGGGTTACAGTGTTAACTGCAACACCAAGCCCAAAGCCAGCACGAGCTCGAGAACGAGAACGCACTTCAAACATGTGTAGCGGGGTCTTCAAAGTTAGTGGGATACACCTGGGGGTAGAGAGACCCAGGTGTGTAATTATGTCAGGGATTAGACCCCTTTTTGTTATTCGTGGAGGATTGGGTGGTGCAATATTCTCCTTGGCCTGTGGGTGGCGGGGTACCTACAGGCTCGAGGTAGAATCACTACCACAGTGTTACCTTTTTTTGTCCCTTCCTGGAGATGGTACGGCTGGGGCGGGGAACCCGCCGTGGTGTCGATGGGAGGAGATAAAAGGGGGAGACACTCTCGCCACGACGTCTGTTGGGGGAGATCATCTCTTCACGCACCCAGGCACCCTAGGCCTGGGTGCGGGCGGTTCAAGGTTCCGGCCTAGGCGCCCTAGGCCTGGCCGGAATGAAGATGGAGTCCATCCCAGGCACCTTCAGCCTGGGGTGAGGTACTATTGAGGAGGCCTGGGACCCGGTGACTCCGACTGGGTCCCGCGAGGGTGAAGTTGCTCCAGGGCGCCCCTTGCGAGGGGACCCGCATCTGAGGTGAGGAGGCTGGGGAGGTCACCCGTCCGAAGACCCGGTGCAGTGTCAACCCGGTGACGGATGGGCCTTCGGTAACTCCCTTGGAGGACATCTTCCCCTGATAGGGGCTACAGCGCAGCGGAGGAGCTTTCATCAAGACTCCTACAACCCCTGGTCATAGCACAGGGAGTGTAGGGACTAGAAACCTGTACAGTGCCTCGACCTGCTTCCCCATCGTATCATGCCGTTGCATTTGACTGTATGTGGAGATACGCAATAAACCTGAGTTTGGACTTTGATGGGTGTATGGACTCTGTTGATGGGAACAAAGGGAGATTCTGGCACGGAAGGACTGACCCTCATAACCAGCACACATTTAGCCCGAGGAAAAGATTAGTACTGGCCTTCACCTCACCCACAGCCATGGGGAGGACATGGGCCGTAGCGCACCTCACTCTGTCGCTCGACATACCCCTAGCTAAAGAGGTCGGGGTGAGGCCGCTACACATGGTTTTAAACCGGTCGGCTGGTCAGAACGTACTCAAACAGAACGCACCGTGGAACAGCAAGGCCTGAGAAGAACGACCTGAAAAACAGTAAACGAACGGCCAAGAAGGCACTGCAAGGCAGTAACGACCTGATTGCACGCACTGAATCACAAATACAAACCCACAAGCACAAACTGAACACCAGGAAACGATCTGCAAAGCACGGAGACTGAAAAGCGCGAATCGGCTCTCACCAAACTTTTACTAACACGCGGTAACACAAAATCAGCAAAAGCAGCCCAAGGGGTGGCGCCATTAGATTTGTTCGGCCCTTTTATAGCGCGTCGTATGTTTTGTACGTGCCGTCGTTTTCTTGCCGTCAGTTTTTAACCACTTAAGCCCCGGACCATTTGGTAGCTAAAGGACCAGAGGTGAATTCAGAATTTTGCACTGCGCTGCTTTAACTGTAAATTGTGCGGACATGCAATGTTGTACCCAAACAAAATTTGCGTCCTTTTCTTCCCACAAATAGAGCTTTCTTTTAATGGTATTTGATTGCCTCTGCGATTTTTATTTTTTGCGATATAAACGGAAAAAGACCGAAAATTTTGAAAAAAAATTTTTTCCTGACAGACTCCATGGCAGACTACGTGTGGGTTAACCCCACTTCCTCTCCACAGCTATAGGACCCCTTACCCATAAATTTGAGCTCACCTCCACAGACAGGTGTTCCTTTTTTATCCTCCTCACATGGACCTTCATCATGCAATTCTGTGCGATGTCCAGGATGGGATTGCTTGGATCGATCGGTACTGTTACTGCGGTGCACCCAGGGCCCAGCTATGAGCGGGCGAGTGGTTTCAGGGCTGGAAAATACCCCTATGGTGGAAGGGATGTGGCCCCAGAGTACCGGATCGGATGTCGCAGGATTCCTCGGCTGGCAAGGTCTGAAGATTTTGATTTTATATCTTCTTTCATGGCAGACAAGTTTGTGTATGTTGTTTTTGTCTCCCCTGTTTTCCTTCCTCCTGTGTGCGGCATGTGGAACGCTTTTGCGTCCCAGGACGCCATTTCCCTTCCTGGTTCCCGGTCCGCCGCACTTCTGCGCATGCGTCGAGCTGCGTGAAACCGAGGCTTGGTTTCCGCGTATGCGCAATGCGGCGGAGGGGTCAGGGGCCGCGCAGGCGCAGTGGGTCGGTCTCTTCGGCGCATGCGCGCAGCGGGACCGGCCGTGACGTCATTTTGGCGGTTTATTTAAACCGCTGAAGAGCCCTATACAGGTGGGACAACCTGTGGGCATAGAGCGACAGCCTCCCGGAGCCTCATTACTGCTAGGACGGGGTAAGCACTTCATTATGCAATGTATGCTTGTTATGCTTAGTGTCTCTTAAAGGGACAGTTTTAAAAAAAAAAAAAAAAAACTTTTTTCCTTTTCTTATGCTTCTTTGCATTGATTTGCTTATCCTTAGTCTAGGCAGTGTAGTACGGATTCCTGTCTCCCTCATCATGGACTCATCCTCACCGCCATGTGGCCAGCCCTCCCGCACAAGGTATGTGCGGAGTGGGTAGGGGGTTGGTGTCTTTTGTGCCTATCTGGTGGTTGCTAACGGTTACATCCTGCCCACCTTCCCCCCTCCCTCTGTCTGTATTATCTCTTACAGCCCGGCAACTTCAGTTCATCGGTCACAAGAAAGGGACCTTGCCAGGCCGCATCATCACTCATCATCTAGGTCTAGACGCGACACTACGTCTAGGACCCATCATCATAGGGGACGTTCACATACCCCCTCTAGACATAGGAGATGTTCCCATTCCTCCTCTAGTCACCGCCACCACCACCGCAATGATCGCTCTGACCACAGAGCCTGTTGGGGATGCAAGACCAGAATCCCGGAGGGCAAATCGCTATGCGACCCATGTTATGCCCGAGCGGTTGGTGAGAAAGAGACCGAAAATCAAAACCTTGAGTCTCTTGTGAAACGTGTGGTACAGCAATCTATGAAAGAAATAGTTGCCCCCCACACAAGGAGCCAGTCCACCACCTTGTCTGGCTCCTTGGCTGACGAGGCCCAGGAGGATCCCGGCCAATTCCAGCCCCATGATTCCTCCCATTATTCCTCGCAAGACGAGATGGAGGGAGATGATTCTACGGTGGGATTCGACTACGCCTTAGTCTCTCCACTGATCAAGGCAGTGAAGGAAACTTTGAAGTTGGAGGATACCACTGCCCCCCAGAAAAACAAAGGAAATTGTTTAAACAACTGGGGAAAGAACGCTCCAATTTCCCACTTCCCTCTGAGCTGAAAGGAGTGTTTGAAGAAGAATGGAGCAAGGGAGATAAGAAGGTTTCTATGCTAAGCAAAACCTCTAGACTGTATCCCTTTAAATCGGAGGATGTCAAGCATCTGGAGAATGCTCCCCTCGTAGATGCAGCAGTAATGCGCCTAGCGAAGCATGTCACCCTCCCGCTAGATGACACCGTATCATTTAAAGATGGTCTGGATCGGAAGATCGACCAGGACCTCAAAAGAATATATAGCCTGGCCGGAACAGCATGCAAACCAGCTTTAGCCCTTGCAGTGACCTCCAAAGCAATGGAGGCCTGGGTGGAAAACGTAGACTCCATTCTGAAGGGTGTCTCGGAAGAACTGGCTCAAAGTTCAGCAGTGCAAGAACTTAAAATGGCAGTCGCCTTTTTGGGGGAAGCTTCAATTGACCTCATCCGTTTACTGGCCAGATCAATGTTGTCCTCGGTCACGGCCAAACGAGCACTGTGGTTACGTCCCTGGCTTGCTGATCCAGCCTCCAAGCAGGCGTGGTGCAAAATTCCCTTTGAAGGGACTTCGTTGTTTGGGAACAAACTTGACAACGCCATTTCAAAAGCTACAGGCGAAAAGTCGGGTTTTCTTCCCCAGGACAGGCGCCAGTTTAATCAGAGAAAACCTCAACAGAGACGCAGTACTGAGCACTCGAGAGAGGCACGTTCCTATAAGCCCGGACGGGATTGTAGGAGAAGCTGGAATTGGAATAGAGGCCAATCTTCTTTTCAAAAGTCTGGCAAGAAACAGACGCCCGGTGGGCGTGAACCAATCAAGTCTTTTTGAGATTGGGCCCGCCCAGGCGGGTCGGGTAGGGGCTCGCCTACGTCTCTTCCGGCACGTCTGGGTGGCCTCGATCTCGGACTATTGGACCATCAAGACGGTCTCAACAGGTCACTCATGGTCCTTCACCAAGATCCCTCCATGCAGACCAATGCAAACCTCACTACCTCGGTCAGAAGAAAAACAGCAAGTTCTTCTCTCATATGTGAATGTCCTGAAAGATCAAGGAGCAGTGGTGCCCGTCCCAAAGGACGAGGAATTCCAGGGGGTATACTCCCCCCTCTTCCTAGTACAAAAGAAGAACGGCTCTTGGCATCCAGTCATAGATCTCACTTTCCTGAACAAGTACATAAAGCACGAGAAGTTCAAAATGGAGTCACTCTCAACCATCCAAAAAATAGTTCAACCAGGCAACTGGTTGATCTCAATAGATCTAAAAGACGCGTACTTTCATGTTCCGGTGGCAGAAAACTTTCACAAATATCTGCGGTTCCAGGTCGAACAAGAGCACTTACAATTTATTTGTCTTCCATTCGGGCTAACGACTTCTCCAAGAGTCTTTTCCAAGGTGCTGTTAGCAGTTGTGTCCCTTCTCAGAGTACAGGGTGTGCGCCTGTATCATTATCTGGACGATCTACTTGTACTGTCCCAAGACAAGCAGCAGCTGCTAGTCCACAAAAATCAGGTGATCTCTACACTGTTGGAGTTCGGATGGCTCCTAAACCGGGAGAAGAGTCAGCTGGATCCGACCCAGCGCTTGGTCTATCTAGGAGCCCAGTTCGACACCATAGAGAACACCATCTCTCTTCCAGAAGAAAAAATACCGATCATTCGGGAAAGAATCTCCTTAGCTCTAGACTTCTCTCACCTAAGGGCATCACAGTGCCTGAAGATAATCGGCACGATGGTGGCCACATCCCCCATGGTCAAGTGGGCGATGTGGAGGCTTCGTCCTTTTCAATCCGGATTCCTCCAGCAATGGAAGACAGACGATCTCAATCAACGGATCCGGATAACACAGTCAATGAGCAACAGTCTCCTCTGGTGGCTTCAAACCAAGAACTTGTCAACTTGCCACTCCCTTGCCCCCATCCATTGGGTGACTGTTACATCCGATGCCAGCAATGCGGGCTGGGGGGCACATTGTGGGGCAGAACTGGCTCAGGGCAAATGGGATGCCCGTCTCCACTCTCCAGGTTCGAACATTCTGGAACTGCGCGCGGCATGGTGCGCCCTTCAAGCCTTCTCCCACCTTCTGAAAGGGAAGTCGGTCCTACTCAAAATGGACAATACCACCGCGGTGGCATATGTGAAGAGACAAGGGGGCACTCAGAGCTCTGCCCTTCTCCAAGAGGTCGAGCCCATTATGACCTGGGCTCAGAGGAATCTGCTCAACTTAACAGCAGTCTTCATTCCAGGGGAGCAGAACATTCAAACGGACTTCCTGTCACGCAGCATGCTAGACAACAACGAATGGTCTCTGCATCCACAAACCTTCAAGTGGATCCTATCGTTGGACTTCGATCCAGAGGTGGATCTGTTTGCATCCCCCTGCAATTACAAGATCGACAGATACTACACCCGAGCTCGGTACAATCAAGCCTTCGGAATAGATGCATTAACGAGTCAATGGGACTTCAACAGGGCATATGTCTTCCCTCCTCTTCCGATCATGCTAAAATTCCTACAGCGGCTTCAGTTGGAGAAAGTCGAGGTGGTAACAATAGCACCATACTGGCCGAGCAGACCTTGGTTTCCTCTCCTGAATCTAATGAGCTTCAGGGACCCGCTGCCTCTTCCTCTCAGGCCGGACCTTCTTTCCCAGGGGACGACCCTGCACCCCTGTCCAGCAATGCTGAGACTGATGGTCTGGTTTTTGAGAGGGAGAGGCTAGAGTCTCTTGGGTGTGCTTCAGGGGTAATCTCTACCCTTATGAGCTCCAGAAAGTCCAACACAAATAAAACTTACAATAGAATCTGGGCCAGATTTGTCAGCTTCACGACTACTGCAGGAAAGTCATCTAGAAACCCTAGTGTTCAAGACATCTTGAGTTTTCTCCAATCAGGCTTAGACCTGCCTTTATCGATTAGTTCCCTCAGGGTACAAGTATCAGCCTTATCAGCTTTTTCGGGAACGTCATGGGCAACTCATCCCCTGGTTCAACAGTTCTTTCGGGGGGCATCGAGAATCAGGCCTCAGAGGAAACCTAGATTCCCCAAATGGGATCTTCCACTCGTCCTTGATGCTCTTTCAGCACTCAACAACAAGGATCTTTCTGTTAAGGACTTATCAATCAAACTGGCCTTTCTAGTGGCCATTACTTCAGCCAAAAGGGTTTCAGAAATAAGCTTCCTGGGTTGTCAAGAACCCTTTTTGACTTTCTTCCCGGACCGAGTGGTCCTTATTCCCATGCTTGGGTCAAAACCAAAGGTCACATCAGTTTTTCACGAAAACCAAGAAATAGTCCTTCCTACTTTCGATTCTCCAGATTCAGCAGATGTTCATCCCTTGGATGTAGGTGAGACTCTGAAAGAATACTTGCGAGTTACTTCATCTTTTAGAAGCTTGAACTACCTGTTCTTGTTACACACCTGTAGCAACAAAGGGAAGAGGGCTTCTTCCAGAACAATAGCAGCCTGGATCGTCCAATCTATTCAACAGGCTTACAGGGCAAAGGGCTTGGCTCCTCCAGAGGCGGTGACGGCTCATTCCATCAGGGGCATGGCAGCCTCATGGGCAGCAGCTCGACACGTGGCTCCTGAAGTGATATGCAAGGCAGCCTCGTGGTCTTCTATTCATACATTTATGTCTCATTATTGTATTGAGCCTGCTTCCCTTTCCTCTGTTAATTTTGGTCGAAAAATCCTGTCAGTTGACGGTAAAGATTAAATATATTTTTGTTCAGCATACCCTCCCGTGTGGTTTGGCTAGTTATTTCCCACACGTAGTCTGCCATGGAGTCTGTCAGGAAAACGGAAAATCTATTACCAAATACTTACCGTAATTTTCCTTTCCTGATAGACTCCATGGCAGACGGAGTTCCCACCCATGAATTAAAAATATGAGAGTTGAAATGTGAGTCGGCTAGTTACGGAACACCTGTCTGTGGAGGTGAGCTCAAATTTATGGGTAAGGGGTCCTATAGCTGTGGAGAGGAGGCGGGGTTAACCCACACGTAGTCTGCCATGGAGTCTATCAGGAAAGGAAAATTACGGTAAGTATTTGGTAATAAATTTTCCGTTATTTTCTACTTTTTGTTATAAGAAAAATCGAATAAACTCAATTTTAGTCATACATTTATGCCAAAATGTATTCAGCCACATGTCTTTAGTAAAAAAAAATGTCAATAAGTGTATATTTATTGGTTTGCGCAAAAGTTATAGCGTTTACAAACTAGGGTACATTTTCTGGAATTTACACAGCTTTAAATTTATGACTGCCTATCTCATTTCTTGAGGTGCTAAAATGGCAGGGCAGTACAAAACCCCCCCAAATGACCCCATTTTGGAAAGTAGACACCCCAAGGAAATTGCTGAGAGGCATGTTGAGCCCATTGAATATTTTTTTTTTGTCCCAAGTGATTGAATAATGACAAAAAAAAATTAAAAATTACAAAAGTTTGTCACTAAATGATATATTGCTCACACATGCCATGGTTATATGTGGAATTGCACCCCAAAATACATTCTGCTGCTTCTCCTGAGTACGGGGATACCACATGTGTGGGACTTTTTAGGAGCCTAGCCACGTACGGGACCCCGGAAACCAAGCACCGCCTTCAAGATTTCTAAGGGCGCAAATTTTTGATTTCACTCCTCACTACCTATCACAGTTTCGAAGGCCATAAAATGCCAAAATAGCACAAAACCCCCCCAAATGACCCCATTTTAGAAAGAAGACACCCCAAGGAAATTGCTGAGAGGCCTGTTGAGCCCATTGAATATTTTTTTTTTTGTCCCAAGTGATTGAATAATGACAAAAAAAAAATTTTTTTACAAAAAGTTGTCACTAAATGATATATTGCTCACACATGCCATGGTTATATGTGGAATTGCACCCCAAAATACATTTTGCTGCTTCTCCTGAGTACGGGGATACCACATGTGTGAGACTTTTTAGGAGCCTAGCCGCGTACGGGACCCCGAAAACCAATCACCGCCTTCAGGATTTCTAGGCACAAATTTTTGATTTGACTCCTCACTACCTATCACAGTTTGGAAGGCCATAAAATGCCAAAATAGCACAAAACCCCCCCAAATGACCCCATTTTGGAAAGTAGACACCCCAAGCTGTTTGCTGAGAGGCATGGTGAGTATTTTACAGCTCTCATTTGTTTTTGAAAATTAAGAAAGACATTTTTTTTTCTTTTTTTTTCAATTTTCAAAACTTTGTGACAAAAAGCGAGATCTGCAAAATACTCACAATACCTCTCAGCAAATAGCTTGGGGTGTCTACTTTCCAAAATGGGGTCATTTGGTGGGGTTTTGTGCCATCTGGGCATTCCATGGCCTCCGAAACTGTGATAGGCAGTGAGAAGTGAAATCAAAAATTTACACCCTTAGAAAGCCTGAAGGCGGTGATTGGTTTTTGGGGTCCCGTACACGGCTAGGCTCCCAAAAAGTCTCACACATGTGGTATCCCCATACTCAGGAGAAGCAACAGAATGTATTTTGGGGTGTAATTCCACATATGCCCATGGCATGTTTGAGCAATATATAATTTAGTGACAACTTTGTGCAAAAAAAAAAAAAAAAAAATTGTCTTTTTTCCGCAACTTGTGTCAACATATAAAATATTCCATGGACTCGACATGCCTCTCAGTATATAGCTTGGGGTGTCTACTTTCCAAAATGGGGTCATTTGGGGGGGTTTTGAACTGTTCTGGGATTTTATACACAACATTAGGAAGCTTACATCCACTCTTCTAACCACTTGAAGACAAAGCCCCTTTTGACACTTTTTGTTTACATAAAACATATTTTTTTTTGCAAGAAAATTATGTTGAGCCCCCAAACATTATATATTTTTTTAAAGCAAAGGCCCTACAGAATAAAATGGTGGGTGTTGCATTTTTTTTCTACACAGTATTTGCGCAGCGATTTTTCAAACGCATTTTTTGGGGAAAAAATACACTTTTTTTTATTTTAATGCACTAAAACACACTATATTGCCCAAATGTTTGATGAAATAAAAAGGATGATCTTAGGCCGAGTACATAGATACCAAACACGACATGCTTTAAAATTTCGCACAAACACGCATTGGCGACAAACTACATACATTTTTAAAAGCCTTTAAAAGCCTTTACAGGTTACCCCGTTAGATTTACAGAGGAGATCTACTGCTAAAATGACTGCCCTCGATCTGACCTTCGCGGTGATACCTCACATGCATGATGCAATTGCTGTTTACATATGATGCCAGACCGACGCTTGCGTTCGCCATTGCGCAAGAGCAGGGCGGGACAGGGGTGCTTTTTTTTTATTATTATTAATTTTGCTTTTTTATTTTATTTTTAAACTGTTCCTTCCATATTTATTTTTTTATCATTTTTATTGTTATCTCAGGGAATGTAAATATCCCCTATGATAGCAATAGGTAGTGACAGGTACTCTTTTTTTGAAAAAAACTGGGGTCTATTAGACCCTAGATCTTTCCTCTGCCCTCAAAGCATCTGACCACACCAAGATCGGTGTGATAAAATGCTTTCCCAATTTCCCAATGACGCTTTTTATATCCCGGGGGGGGGGACATTCCCTCCCACTGCTTGTAAAAGCAGTCCAGAGTCTAATTAGCCGCTAGGATTGCTTTTACATGAAAGCCGGCCGCTGGCTGAGAAGAATGATACCAAGATGATACCTAAACCCACAGGCATCATTCTGGTATAACCATTCAAAATCCAGCAACATACCAGTACGTTGCTGGTCCTTGTTGGTCATGTATTGTAATCTTTTTTTTCATGCAGCCTGTTGGCTGAACGAAAAAAAGAGATTGATCGGTGGGTATGCCTACCATTAGAATACCTCCCTTCATCCACCCACTTCTAATGATGGGCATGCATGCACCATTTATATATGCCGAAGCATGGGGGCATCCTCCCGCAAAAGTTGTGCCGCGTACACACGGTCGGACTTTTCCACGGGCAAGCCTCCGTCAGAATTTTGACCGTATGTACGTGGCATTAGGAGCAAAATCGCTCCTCCACTCCTGCTGCCCCCATGCTTCGGCATATATGCTTCTTTTTTTTTTAACTGTGGTGGTGAAATCACCTCCTTCAGCACTGGAGTCGCAGGGATCAGGCCTGTCTCTGCGAACGCTGCAGTTATGTGTGTTGTGTTTTGTAAGTGACAGTGATCGATCAATACTGCACTTGGGTGGCCTGGGCTGGACGGAGGGGCAAAACGCAGGTGCTAGCAGGTATCTGGGCTGATCCCGCTAACACTGCGTTTTTGGGAACCCTAAACTGCTGGGGACGCTAGTATAGATCTGATCAGATCAGATATTGATCTGTTCAGATACTATACCACTAAGGGAGGTGTATGCTTCGCGCATAGGTGTCAGCGTTACTGGCACTAACCTGACGCTGCCTGGGGTGTGACGCAGACCCTCTCTGACGCTAAAACCTAATTGATATCACCCGCCGGGCGATCAGGGGGTTAAACCTTTATTGGGTTATATACGGCGGGTGCCCTGACACTATAAAAAACTAACCAGCGTCACCCGTAACACTTATATGGTGATCACTGGTGAAAGGGTTAACTAGGGGCAATCAGGGGGTTAAACCTTTATTAGGTAATATATGGGGGTACCTGACGCTATATAAAAACCTGACGGGGAACCTAAATAACAAAATAACTAACTGGCTAACCAGTGTCACCAGTAACACTTATACGGTGATCACTGGTGAAAGGGTTAACTAGGGGCAATTAGGGGGTTAAAACCTTTATTAGATAATATATGGGGGTACCTGATGCTATAAAAACCTGCGGCGAACCTAAAAAAAAATAACTGACTACCTAGCGGCACCAGCATAACTAATACAGCGATCAGAAAAACGATTGCTTAGTGACACTGGCAAAAGGGGGTGAAAGGGTTACCTGGGGGGCGATCAAGGGGTTATACCTTTATTAGGTAATATATGGGGGTACCTGGCGCTATAAAAACCTGCGGCGAACCTAAAAAAAATAACTGGCTACCTATCGGCACCACCGACACTAAGACAGCGATCGGAAAAACGATCGCTTAGTGACACTGGCAAAAGGGGGTGAAAGGGATACCTGGGGGGCGTTCAAGGGGTTAAACCTTTATTAGGTAATATATGGGGGCACCTGACGCTATAAAAACCTGCGGCGAACCTAAAAAAAATAACTGGCTACCTATCGGCACCACCGACACTAAGACAGCATTTAGAAAAACGATCGCTTAGTGACACTGGCAAAAGGGGGTGAAAGGGTTACCTGGGGGGGCGATCAAGGGGTTAAACCTTTATTAGGTAATATATGGGGGTACCTGACGCTATAAAAACCTGCGGCGAACCTAAAAAAAATAACTGGCTACCTATCGGCACCACCGACACTAAGACAGCGATCAGAAAAACGATCGCTTAGTGACAGCGGTGCTAGGGGGTGAAAGGGTTACCTGGGGGGGCGATCAAGGGGTTAAACCTTTATTAGGGGGGGTTAGGGGGCTACACTGGACCTAAAACTAACTGCCCTGACACTTTTACAGTCACAAATGTCACTGATTGCAGTGATCAGTAAATAAATGGTCACTGCAATCAGTGACACTGTGCATACCTCCCAACTTTCAAAAGTCCCACCGCGGGACATTCAGATCTCCCCTCTCCCCTGCTAATCAAAGTTGTTGAGCGGGACATGTAAAAAAAGATCGTCCGCCGGATCGCGGGGGGGCGCCGATCGCGGGGGGGTCCGAACACTGTTTTGACCACCAATCTGAGGGGGGGGGCTTACCTGCTGGTTGCTGTTTCCTCCTCTTCATGCTTCCTGCTGTGTGGGAAAGATGACACTCTCGCGGGACTGCGGGAAGGAGGAGCCTATGCGGGTAAAACCCGCAGAATCCGTGCCAGTTGGGAGGTATGACACTGTGACTGCGGGCTGATCTGGGGGGTGATCTGGGGGGGTCTGGGGGGCGATCGTGTGCCTATGTGTGCTGGTGTCAGTGTGCTGTTTAGTGCACTAACCTGTGTGTCTTCTCTCCACGGCGCTCGGTATATGTGAGTACACAGGCAGGAGGAAGTGATGTCATCTCTCCTGCGGCAAACATTACACAGGCAGAGGAAGCTTTTCATTCGCCGGGAGCGATCGCGAGGGGGTGGCCGGAAACGAATGGCCGTCCCCTCATCACGGATCGCTCCCGAAGCGATCCCGGCCGCTCACTGTACCGATTGGACACCCCACCCATACGAAGGCAGGCACGTACAGGTACGTGAGTTTGCCTGTCCGTGCCATTCTTGCCGACGTATATGTACAGTGAGCGGTCGTTAAGTTGTTAAACGATGCAAAAATTGTTAACGCGTGACGAATGTGCTATCTCCATTATGAACGCTAGCTTTACAAAAAGGTGCGCTCCCGTCTCATACTTGAGTCTGACCATGCGCGGTTTTTAAAGACTCGGAAAAGCATACACACGAACGTTTTTCTCGTTCAAAAACAGTCTGACGAGAATCACGCCGAGAAAAAATGAGACTCCAACGAGAAAAAAGGCCGCAGGTCGTCTTTTTTCTCGTCGAGATTTTGGCCCGTTTTCTCAACGAGAAAGCATACACACGAATGGAGAAAACCGGTCGTGTGTACGCGGCCATAGACTATAATAATTGTTAAATAGTGCAGCGCTATGAAATAAACTCTAAAATATACATACAAATATAAAGAGTACAATGCTTATTAATAGTGATTGTCTCAGTCCTTGAGTGACCGCTCAAAAATATTAATGAAAAAATAATAAAAATAATAATAATAATAATGAAAAAGCAACTCCTGTATTTTCTTAAAAAATGTTCTCATAAAATGTGTTGTAAACAGAAACACCGCTGTGCAGATCCTCTCTCTCTTGACTCTTGAGTATAATGCTATGTGCACACCATCACCAGCCAAAATGCCTGCTCACCTCAGGGATGAGTTCAAAACTCATAGAAAAGATCTTGCATTCAAATCCTCCTCATTTCTTTCTTTTTCTCGGCTTATTGGTGGTAAGAATCTTATGCTCCTAGGGCTTCATGTACACGGGACGTTGTTCGACCTCTCCTGAACGATTTAACTTGACAGCTAGAAACCAATGTCTAAAAACGGCCGTTTAGCCACGTTCACATGCCGCGTTTAGCCGCGTTTACGTCTAGAAGCATTTGAATTAATTTTTTATTTTTTGTTAAAATGAAAAACGTCTGTAAAAAAAACGCTGCTAAATGTGAGTTGCCGCGTTTGGCGCTTCAACTGCCTCTAAACACAGCTTCTGAACGCATTTTTTTGGGTTCAAGAAAAAGCTTCTAAACGCAACTGCCTAGAAACGACTATAAACAAACCAGTGTACATGTACTGATAAGATAACATAGAGTAGAGTTCAGGAGAAGTTGAAAAAAATGCCCAACTGCTCCTAAACGTCCGTTTACCAGCAGCAATGTACATGAGGCCTTAGACGGCCTGTTCACGCTGGTGGCTTCACTACAGCTGATTCCAGGGAACACCCTCCTTCACTCTCTCACTCAGGTTCAGCTTCTCTTTAATCAGTGTGGTTTTGTAACATGGAACAACCATCTACTGAGGAAGCCCAATGAGAGGGTGAATCGCGAATAGAGGGGAGAAGCCAAGTCTGTGAGAACACATTAGTCACCATGGGTGAGACCTGCGCTGAACAAGCCAATGATTTATATGCTTATCTGATGTTTTTACTTTGTAAGTGTAACTTTTGGGGGTGGTTTAAAGGGGTTGTAAACCCCTTTAAACATTTTTTTTTAAAACCACCTGTAAGAGAAAGGCATAATGAGCTAATATGACTAGCATAATAGCTCATTATGCATCACTTACCTTAGATCGGGGCCCCCGAAGCCGTCCTCGTCTCCCTCTTCAGCCGCAGCCATCGCTGCAGCGATAGCCGGAATGTTACTTCCGGGTATCGCCGCTCCAGCCAATCACAGCGCCGCTCCGGCGCTGTGATTGGCCGGAGCGGCAAAGACGTCACTCCGCGAATGCGCGCGGGAGCCGTCAAATTCGGCTAAGCCCAAGCATTGCTGGGACTTAGCCGAATTTGTGAATGGGATTAACCCCATGAATGCGCCGTTGTCTATGGCGCGCATGCGCCATAGACACGGAGCAATGTCATTTTTAGCAAATATCTCCTAAATCGTGTAGGTTTAGGAGATATTTCTTGCACCTACAGGTAAGCCTTAATCTAGGCTTACCTGTAGGTGCAAGTTGCAAAAGTGGGTTTACAACCACTTTAATAAATGTAGCAACAGAGAAACACTATGGTAGTTGTGTTTTATGTTCCGTGTAACAAAACCACACTGATTAAAGAGGAGCTGAACCTGAGTGAGACAGTGAAGGAGGGTGTTCCCTGGAATCAGCTGTAGTGAAGCCACCAGCATGAACAGGTAGTCTAAGGAGCATAAGATTCTTACCGCCAATAAGCCGAGAAAAAGAAAGGAATTAGGAGGATTTGAATGCAAGATCTTTTCTATGAGTTTTGTACTCATCCTTGAGGTGAGCGGGCATTTTGGGTGGTGATGGTGTGCACATAGCATTATACTCAAGAGAGAGAGGATCTGCACAGCGGTGTTTCTGTTTACAACACATCTTATGAGAAAAAATTAAGAATATACATGACTAATGTATAACAGATGTCCAAGGTATCTTCCTTCATCCGCAAAGACCAACACCCGCTACTGCCACGACATCCAGAACACCATACCTGTTAATAGAAAGAACAACAACACAAACCAGACTATACGGACATAACCAGGGGAGGGTGGGCGGGAACTTTCCTTCACACTGTGGTGACCTGGGGGAGGGGACAACTCCTTTTCCTACTTACTCCCCCTCCCACTAAACTTCCTACCAAATCCTAATACTTCTAACATCCTGTACCCTGTTTCCCTAGTCATGCCAGCCCTCCGCTCATTTCTTTTCTCTCATTTTTTGCTCCGGGCTTTTCTTGACTAATGTATAACAGATGTACTTACTGCTTACCCCCTGTTTGCTCCAACTTCTTACCCATAATCCTAAATTAACGAGACCACACCAAAATTGGAGTAAAACATAGGCCGTAGCAGCCTTATTTATTAAATAAATATATTTCCAAAATAATATCAAAATCCTAGCGTTGGTCTTTTGCGGGAACCTCCATAACCATCTGATCAAATATTGCACTGCGGTACCTCTCATATGCTTATAGGCCTCAAGCCGACCGGCTGGCTCAGAGACAACCACGGACCGCAGTGCACCCGTTACCAACACATTTTAGCTAAACCTCCGTTAGCTGAAATCCAACCATCAGGACCCATACCAATGATAGGTCCTGAACTCATTCCTTCCAAGGTATCTTCCTTCATCCGCAAAGACCAACACCCGCCACAGCACCCAAGGGGAAAACCTTACCCTTGGGGGCCCCCCACACCCCAGAGCTCACTGTATGCCATATTGCATTCCCAATGCCCATAAGTCACACCCCACAGCAGTGAGGTGCACACCATTGTCCCGCAGGTACCTCCAGACATCCACCACCAACTCCATGTGCCTTACCACCAACCCTCCATTCCTCACTACAAATCTACTCACTTCCCAATTAAGCTTCGTACGGGCCCTGTAGATACCCTCTAAAGACCAAGCCCCATTCCATGCGGTCCGAGTGACAATGTCCAACCACCCAATGACCATGTCCGGGAATGCCATCGACCTTACCCCTAAATCATTACCACCTACGTGCAGGACCAAAACGTCAGGCGGCCTATACAGACGTGCAAAGCTGTACCTCTGGAGCCTCTCCACTCCATAGCATTCCCGGAACTCCCAGCCATCTAGCACAAACCTCCTGGCTTGGAAACCCCACCTGCTGACCCTCTGGCCCCACATCCGCCCCTCATTACCCCTTTTTTTTTTAATGTATTTTTAAACACGATCGAATGGCCCAGTATCCAGGCCAGGGCCTGTACCGAACCTGCAAGAAGAGAAAGAAACAAGCCACCAAGACCTCAGCAAGCCCAAAATCATCACAGCCCCATACACTCTCTCCACCCAGCCCACCACTATTCGAATCCCACCAGCTGATGGGGGCGAATGTATAGCACAAATCTACAAGACCCCCACCTACCAAAGCGCTTAACCGCCTCAGCATCCATCCCACCTTAGCCGCCTCGGTCGCAGCCCCAACCCTGAAAGAAACGAGAAGAACATGCCCTCTCATCCAAGCCCCAACCCGGCAGCACTTCCTGGAAACTGAAACCTGAACAACAAAGGGGGACCCGCCCGTGTGCATAAAGAAGGACCCGACTGCCCCGGGACGCACCTCCCAAATAAAAACCCCCCTCACGGCCCCCCCTGGACACCACTGCTAGCCAGGCGGAGCCAAGCCCGCACCAACTGACCCCTGCCTATCTGCTCCATCTTGTATATCAGTAACACCAACGACACCCCCTCCTTCTTGCACCTAATCTCATAAACCCACATTCCCCCTTTGACGGACTTGGAAAGGCTGACCAGCTCCCCAAACCAAAAGGCCCCAAATTTATTTATTATTAATATTCCTTTTTTTTTTTTTTTTTTGGAAAACGAGAATAAACTTGCCAACGAAAACAACTCCCTCTAACTAGGGAAACCTCATATGCTGCTGCCCAAACCCTGCAGCTGCCCAAACATTTTATTATTATAATTTTTTTATTTTTTTATGATATAACCAGGAGACACCCAAAATTCTTCCGTAAATTCCGGGCAACTCAGCCTTTGACCAGAAACGTCAAACCCGCTAGTTTTTTTTTTTTTGTTTTTTTTTTAACGCGAGCCCGGCCACCCCATTGGTCCTATTTCTAGAAATAAAGTATAACGTCAACAGTCTAACCCCCTCGCCCCACCGAATCCACTTCACTCATGTGAACTACCACCTGCCACTACTGCCTAGCCTTCCGAGAAGTGGACGACTCCGATGGAATCTCACACCTCCAGACAGGACGGGACACCCCACATTACCCTGCCACCAGCTCCACCACCCGGAAACTATCCCCACTGAAAAGTGAGGAAACGCTCCAGCTATGACGTTCTCCACTGGCGTTAGATGCACCAAGTAAACGACACATGCACTTGCAGGCATAACCACACCGAGTGTGGCAACAGCTGAAACAACCGGGGGAGACGACACAGCGACTCTTGATCACTCGTACCATACCCAGGTTATACCCGTGGAACCAAACCTTCATCTCCCTTAATGAGGCGCCCCACCATACCACTGGAAATGACTCCAGCAGCACCAGATCTTGTGTGAAAACCCCTGTCAATCCAAGACCGAAGGCCCACTACACCCGCCTTGAAAGAATGCCCCCAAACCTGTCGAGCCACCCGACACTGTGTACCACCCCCACTCAAAGTTCTTAACCGCACCAAACCCCCCCAGTCCCCTCCTGGGAAACCCGTCCAGTAATGAGGCACACCCGCAAATCCTCCCTGTGAGTCCACCCAACACACAAAATGCTTAGGCGATCTGATCCTTGCGACGTGCTCCAATGTAGACAGGAGCACCCCGAAGATAGTTGGCGACGCCAGGCCTACGCACAGAAAATCGTCCAAATAATGGCTGATGGGCGATACTCCTGACACATCCCTCATCACACCTTCCCCCAATGAGTTGAACTGCTAAACAGTGCCCCGGAGACAGAGCAACCAATCTGCAGACCCATATCGACATAAAAAACCCCAGTACCCCACCAACCCCACAACCGGAAGCTGTCCGGGCGGCCTTGACCAATCCGACGAGCCCAATACAGTGCCGCATCCAAGGAAGCGTAACTCACTGTGTGTCCTCCCGTGTCAATGGCATTGTTGACCAACCCCCCTTTTGGGAAGAAAGGTGGTGCATCAGCCCAAATTTGTTGAGCTCCTACTTTGGCACTACACCCCAAAGGGGAACCCCCAAATCAATAAAAGATTGGGAAGGGAAAGAGCCGCCTATGCGTCCTAATGCCACTTTCCCTGGGCAGTTTCTCAGAAACTACATTGGGACGCAGCATGGCCGAACATAAATCACACGGCATGTGAAACCCCACTGAAAAGAAAAAACCTTAGTCTAAAAGCTACGCTGCTGTACCATCCGTATACCTACCAAGAAACGGCCGCCGCCGTTCCCCCATCACCGGCGTCCTTCCTCTCCCGTGTTTGAAGCATACTGACAGGGTGTGATCCCAACCCCCCCCCCCCAAACCCAGAACCTTAGTGCTTGTACGGACACACTCCACCGAATTTACCCGTGCCCTACGTGTACCGCTAACAGGCCTACTTACTCCAACCGGACTGTTATACTGTGGGGGGGTGGGTTGGGTGGAGTAACACCCGCCCCTACCAGGAAACAACTGCCCTTGGGGCCTAGCAGCTGTCACAAGGCGCATTCCCAGCCTGATTTCGTTGTGATCCCACCGTAGTGCCGGATGTATCCCCTCCTACGCCAAACTGCTCCCAGACCGCATCCAAACCGCACCTCCGTGAACCCTGTAAGCATCCCCTACCGAATTTGGGTAACAAAAGAGCTCCGACAGGTTCAGGGTTCTTCCCCCCAATCACCCTCATGTCAAATGCTTGCAACTTATTTCCGATAGTACATGTAATCAACCAATACCTCCCCTTCTCACCACCTCCCATTGTTGGAATACCCTGGCGTAACCCCAAATTTTTAATTTTTTTTTTAACAGCAGGAGTGAACAACATCTCTACGTACTCACCCTTTTAGATCTTATCCTGGACCTCAGGCTTTAAGTGAGCACCCAGCGGACCCTAAAACCAACTGTACCTGTGGCTAAATCAGCCAAACATATGACATCCCGTTTTCCAGCGGCGTCCCCTGCTACCACGAACTTCAAAACCCTCTGCTCCACTTGCACCCCACTATCAGCTGTCATGCGCAGACTCCCACACATCCGGCACCGCTACGGGTGATGAGGATATACTATCCCTCCCTGCAAGCGGGACCACACGGCCCGACCACCTTCTCAAATCCACCAACCAAAATCTTTGAGCCCCACCAATAAAAAACCCTGCGAGCCTGAAGCTCCCCCCAAGTGCAGCCCCATCCATTGTGTCCACCCGGGGAGAATCACCCTGCGAGCCCCCCCGTTACCGATGCCTCCCCAGCACCTGCAGTAGCCCCCCCGTTACCAATGTCTCCCCAGCACCTGCAGTAGGACCACCCCCCACGGACCCACTATACTATCCCCTATATGGCAAAGAATTTTTTTTTTTTTTTTTTTTTACTTACCGGGCTGCCTAGGAAAAATTCCCACCAGCCGACCGTCTCGCCTCCATCGCTGCCGATCGTCTCAGGGGAAACCGATCGTCCTCCGAAGCCGTCAGCTCGCCCTGCGACCATAGGACAGCCGGCTCGCCCGCATCTGATGAAAGCCCTCCAGGAGCAGCGTCTCTGGATGCCGAGGATCTGGCAGCCCTCCGGCCCCGCCACTGAGCTCCAGACCCGCCCCTGGACTTCTCTGTCGCTTTTCGCGGGCCGGGGGGGCGACTTCCCCCCCCCGCCCTGCCGAGAGACATCAGGCGCGTTGTCACCCTCCCCTGGCGATCCATCATCACCTGGGGGTCACCTGGCCGAGGCTGCAGAGGGCACAGTGACCGCGACCGACGATCTTCCCCGCTGAGGCTCCACCCCCCGCTACCGTCCCATCAGGGGTGAGGCCCGCACTCTTCTGGTCCATGTGTCGAGCGAGCTGCCTGGCCACCCCGAACCACCGGTGCGGCCGCCCGCCGGGCCCTGACTATGAGGGGGATGATTCCCGGGACCCACCCTTGTGAGCAATGTGAACGCTTAGCGGGGGGGGCCCGAATGGGGCCAAGGGGAGACTAATTGGCTGGCGCTGGGCTCTAGGGGATAGTCGGGTAAGAAGCGCTCTGAAGGCAGTAACCTTCAAGCTCGCGTGGACTCCCTCCCCCCCTGTACCTGCCCCCACCACCCTTCAAGCAAGCATTGGCCCCAGGGTCTCCTGTAACCAACCTGCGCTCCCTGGTGCCGCTACCGACCGCAGCTAGGCCCGAAACAACTCCCCCTCTGCCATAGCTCTGTCTCCCTGAACTTTCCTTCACACTGTGGTGACCTGGGGGAGGGGACAACTCCTTTTCCTACTTACTCCCCCTCCCACTAAACTTCCTACCCAATCCTAATACTTCTAACATCCTGTACCCTGTTTCCCTAGTCATGCCAGCCCTCCGCTCATTTCTTTTCTCTCATTTTTTGCTCCGGGCTTTTCTGGAGTTGTTTTTTCACTATCATTATTATTTTTATTATTTTTTCATTAATATTTTTGAGCGGTCACACAAGGACTGACTAGAGTGTGAGACAATCACTATTAATAAGCATTGTACACTTTATATTTGTATGTATATTTTATTTCATAGCGCTGCACTATTTAGCAATTATTACAACCTGTGTGTGTGATTATATGTCAGTATTACATTGTATATCCCTGTATGTTGTGGTCGTTCAGGTGCTTATCTAATAGTTTTTTGAAACGTTCGATGCTCCCCGCTGAGAAAACCACCTGTGGAAGGGAATTCTCGTACACACGAGGGGAAAACCGAGAACCTGCTCAGTAACTTTTTCCCCCTACACATGACCGGGTTTCCCGACAATAAAACTGCCATGAGAGCTTTGGCCGGGAATCCCGGCCATGTGTATGCTCCATCGCAGTGTTTCCCATAGGAAAACTGCCGGGAAAAAGACTGCCGGGAAAAAAGAGAACAAGTTCTCATTTTTTCCCCCGCAGTTTTCCTGTCAGGAAAACTGCGATGGAACATACACACGGCCGGTTTTCCTGACCAAAAGCTGTCATGGCAGTTTTCCCGACAGGAAAACTGGTCATGTGTACGAGGCATTACAGTAAAGATCCCTCTACGTAGTTTAAGGTTAAACCTCTTTTCTTCTAATTTTAACTTCAATAATTTTATAATTTTTTAAAATTCACAGAAGTAATACAAGGACCATTAGTTTCCATAAAAGAAAACGTTTGTTACAAATGAAATAAAATAATACAAAAGTCAGCCATTACGACTGAACAGACCTTGAAGTAACATGTGAATTGTTCATAAACAATCAGTATAGGATAAGCATTAAAGCTTGCAATGGTGTGTTTCGTCTTCAATCAACTGTAAGTCAAGTATGATTCAGAGTAAAACAGTAATCAAACAAACAAATGGGTCTGAGGTGAGCATGGGTTTAATGCCCACCGGCTCTCACCTCAGGTATAGAGAGAGGGAAGGGATGAGATCCCCCCCGCCACCCCCAAGAGGATCTAACTGTGGCAGGGAGAATCCCCTCCCCCCCGGTCTCCCCCATTTTTCGACCCCCGCTGCCAGTCAAGATGGAAGGCAAGTGAGGGAGCATTGTTGAGACATCCTAGAATAAAGCAAATTGAATATTTAACTATTGGTACAGCTATAACAGCAACATGAGTGGGTGGATCAGAGCAGGAATGAACTCGGGAGGGTGTGAGCATAGGGGTTCCAGTGGATCATAGCTCCTAAGTTGCAGTTCCTTGCCCACTTAAAACGAACGAAAGAAGAGACAAAATGAAAAGAGAAAAGGGAAGTCAGGATCGGTCTTGACTTAACCTAATAATAAAAGTCAGGGGGAGAAAAAGCAAGAAAGAGAAGGAATAGAGTTTATAGAAAGAAAAGTTGACAGAGAAGAGGTAAAAGGCCAGATAGGAGGAGATGAGAGATCTAGCCGGGTCATCCAGAGTAATCGGTTAGGGGGGGGGGCTACGCCTGGGATAAGGGAGATGTGACAATATTTTGCCCATGGTTCCCATGTACGTTCAAACATACAGGTTCTATCTTGAATAATGCGAACAATTTTTTCCTGCGCCATGATCCAGGAGATTTTATGCTTTACCTCTGTGATCGGAACCGAGGTTCTCTTCCAATGGGCTGCTATTGTAATTTTGGTCCCCAACAGGATGAAAAATATCAACGCCTGAGTATATTTGTCTATCTTATTTACTTTAAGGTTAAGAAGTGCTATGTCTGGAGTCTGGGGGACCTGAACTGATGTCACTTTGCAAATCTTTTCTTCTAATTTTAATGAGTGGCCACGTGTCTTGTTAAACTCCCTTCCACCAAAAAGGTTTATTCCTATTGTGGGGTCACCAGTATGGTATTTGTAAATTTAAATCATATGCTCTCCCAAGCGTCTCTTCTCCAGAGAGAATACATTCAGTGCTCGAAACCTTTCCTTATAACTAATATCCTCCAGACCCTTTATTAGCTTTGTTGCCCTTCTTTGTACTCACTCCATTTCCAGTACATCCTTCCTGAGGACTGGTGCCCAGAACTGGACAGCATACTCTAGGTGCGGCCGGACCAGAGTCTTGTAAAGCGGGAGAATTATCGTTTTATCTATGGAGTAGATCCCCTTTTTAATGCATGCCAATATTCTGTTTGCTTTGTTAGCAGCAGCTTGCCATTGCTGAGCCTATCATCTACTATGACCCCCAGGTCCTTTCCCATCCTAGATTCCCCCAGAGGTTCTCCCCCCAGTGTATAGATTGCATTCATATTTTTGCCACCCAAATGCATTATTTTACGTTTGTAGCGGTACCCCCGTGAGAGCTGCTAGGAGACTCTATACCCCATTAGTTACCTCAACTCTGCAAATTCTCTTACCTCGGACACCTTGGGTTCCATCCCTCACAGCTGCGATAGTAATGAGAAACTCACACAGTATCACTGAACCACTCAGATTTGAAATGAACACAAAGAATGGCATGAATAAACACAGCTTTAGTTTAACAGTGGATATGTCTCATAACTGATATACAAAGGTGCTTGACATAAATCCACTACAAGACCTATGTGAACAATAGTGATGAGCCGAACACCCCCGGGTTCGGTTCGCACCAGAACCCGCGAACGGACCGAAAGTTCGAACGAACATTAGAACCCTATTAAATACAATGGATGCGAACGTTCGAATTCTAAAGTGCTAATTATAACAACTATTATGCATGTTATTGTCATAAATAGGGTTTGGGAACCCGGGTTCTGCACCAGGGGACATGTATCAATGCAAAAAGAAGTTTTAAAAACGGTCGTTTTTCGGGAGCAGTCATTTTAATGATGCATAAAGTGAAAAAAAAAAAGTCAAATATTCCTTTAAATATCGTACCTGGGGGGTGTCTAAAGTATGCCTGTGAAGTGCCACGTGTTTCCCGTGTTTAGAACTGTCCCTGCACAAAATGACACTTCTAAAGGAAAAAAAAGCCATTTAAAACTGCTTGCGGCTTTAATGTAATGTCTGGTCCCGGTAATATGGATGAAATTCTTTAAGAAAAATGGCATAGCTACCCCATGACCCCCCCCCCTACCCCAGCCCAGAACCCCGCACATAAAATAAAAAAGGCCCTATATACTCTGAACAGCCCTATACAGGCGGTGCATACAAGACAGGGACTGTAGGTTTGTTCTTATGTAGAATCTGTTTGTAATTTTGAACAGGTACATTGTTGAAGTGTAGCTCCAGACCAAAAATCTATTTTTAAACTTTTTGGAAAACATAGGTAAGGGTTATCACCCCTGTAACATTTGTTTTGCTGTCTGTGCCCCTGTTCAGAACATTTCACCTCACTTTCCGTCCCAATGACAACTGTTTTTGAAATGTGGTGTTTTTCTTGAAACAAGGATTGCTGATAAAGCATCAGTACAGAGGAGACACCTTTCTCCCATATTTATTCTTACAGGAGAGAATTTTCCTTCCTAGTGGTAGATTTCCTCTCACTTCCTGTTGTCTTCTTGCGTTTGCAAGTAGGAGTCGTTTGTAAGTTGGATGTTTGAAAGTAGGGACCTGCCGTATATACTCTGCAGAAATAGGCCCCTTAGTTGTTGGTGTTGGCACAACACTGTAAGCACTCACAGTTACTCTTGGTTGGTGCTGGAACGCCCTGCTGTCAACTATTATATCAGGAATTTTAATTACATATAATTGTTGAACAGTGGTAGTAAAAATTGGGCCTTTGATGGTGGTGCTGGTGCCACAACACTGTAAGCCCTGACAGTTACTCTTGGTGGGTGCAGCAATGGGCCCTGCTGTGAATTATTAGATCAAGAATTGTAATTACATGCCCCTGTTGAACAGGGGCTGAAAAATTGGGCCTTAGGCACTGGTGGCACAACACTGCAACCCCTCACAGATACTGTACTTGGAGCACAGCAATGAGCCCTGTTGCAAAGTATTGCTTCAAAAATTGTAATTACACGCCCCTGTTAAACAGGGGCTGAAAAATTGGGCGTTAGGCACTGGTGGCGGCACCCATAAACAAAAATGATCTTCCAAGCTATCATCATCAATCGTATCATTGAGGACTCGGAGGAGGAGGATAGCCAGTCAACATAACAGCACAGGCACTCAGCATCAGCATCAGTCTTGAAGGGATGTGACATGTTAAAATCAATTAGTCTGTTATATCAGCATCAGGTGTGTGGTAGCTGGTGGTGATCCAAGACTGGTTCATCTTGATGAAAGTCAGTCGATCAACCGAGTCGGTGGACAGGCGCACCCTGTGATCCGTGACAAATCCTCCAGCAGCACTGAATGTGCGTTCCGAAAGAACGCTGGATGCAGGACAGGCCAGTAGCTCAATTGCATACTGTGCAAGCTCTGGCCAGTGATCCATCCTCAAGACCCAGTAAGCCAGAGGATTTTCGGTGGGGAAGGTGTCCAAGTCTGACCTTGCCCCTAGATATTCCTGCACCATGTTTATCAGACGCTGGCGATGGTTGCTGGAACCGATCATACTTTGGGGCTGCGGACTAAAGAATTGTCTGAACGCATCGGTCAGACGGCCACCTTCCCCACCGCTCCTTCTTTGACTGGCCGAAGCCTCAGCAACTCGTTGTCCAGGACCAGGAGTTTGCAACCTCCCAGTCTCTGGGAACGCGTTGCACAGACCTTTCTGCAAGGCCTCCCGGAGTTGTCTCATCCTCTGCTCCCTCTGCGACGGTAACATAAGGTCCGCAACCTTACCCTTGTACCGTGGATCAAGGAGAGTGGCCAGCCAGTAATGGTCCCTCTCCTTGATCCGAAGAATACGAGGATCCTTCCGCAGACTTTGCAGGATCAGGGAGGCCATGCAGCGTAGGTTTGCTGAGGCATTCGCTCCGGAGTCCTCTGGGTCACTAAGGACGACATGATCCGCAGCCACCTCCTCCCAGCCACGTACAAGTCCACTGGTTTCTTGGGACTGTAAATCATCCCTAAAAGACTGCTGCTGATGATGCTGAGTGCCAGCCTCCACCTCCATGCTGACACAATCCTCCTCCTCCTCCTCCTCCTCCTCTTCCTGTGCGATGGGTGGGACAGAAGGAACACTGTCTGGGTAAAGGGGGCCTTGAGAGGCAAGGAAGTCCTCCTCTTCCTGCCTCTGTTCTGCCTCAAGTGCCCTGTCCATTATTCCACGCAGCGTGTGCTCCAACAGGTGGACAAGAGGTACAGTGTCACTGATGCATGCACTGTCACTGCTCACCATCCTCGTGGCCTCCTCAAATGGTGCCAGGACAGTGCATGCATCCCTGATCATGCCCCACTGGCGTGGAGAAAAAAAACCAAGCTCCCCTGACCCTGTCCTGGTGCCGTAGTCGCACAGGTACTCATTGATGGCCCTCTGCTGCGTGTGCAGCCGCTGCAGCATGGCCAACGTTGAGTTCCACCTGGTGGGCATGTCACATATAAGGCGGTTCTTGGGCAGGTTCAACTCCTTTTGCAGCTCAGCCAGGCGAGCACTGGCATTATAAGATCTGCGGAAATGCACACAGACTTTCCTGGCCTGCCTCAGGACATCCTGTAAGCCCGGGTACCTGCCCAAGAACCGCTGCACCACCAGGTTAAGGACGTGAGCCACACAGGGCACATGGGTCAGTTGTCCCTGTCGGAGGGCGGAGAGGAGGTTGGTGCCATTGTCGCAAACCACCATTCCTGGCTTAAGCTGGCGTGGCGTCAACCACCTCTCGGCCTGGCCCTGCAGAGCAGACAGGACCTCTGCCCCAGTGTGGCTTCTGTCCCCCAAACACACCAGCGCAAGCACGGCATGGCATCTTTTTGCCTGCGTACTTGCGTAGCCCCGTGAACGGCTACGGAGCACCGCTGGTTCATAGGACAAACCACAGGAAGAGGCCATGGAGGAAGAAGAAGAGGAGGGGGTGGAGGAGAGAGGTGTGTCACAACCAGTAGTAGCATTTTGGAGGCGTGGCGGTGGGACAACCTCCAACACTACTGCACCTTGTCCTGAATCCTTCCCAGCTGCCAAAAGAGTTACCCAATGGGCCGTGAAAGAAAGGTAACGTCCCTGTCCATGCCTGCTGGACCATGAGTCAGCGGTAATATGCACCTTACCGCTGACCGCCCTGTCCAGCGAGGCCAAGACATTGCCTTCCACATGCCGGTAGAGAGCCGGAATAGCCTTCCGTGAGAAAAAGTGGCGTTTGGGAACCTGCCACTGAGGAACCGCACATTGCACAAACTCACGGAAGGGGGCCGAGTCTACCAACTGAAAAGGCAGCAGTTGAAGCGCTAGCAATTTAGCCAAGCTAGCATTCAACCGCTGGGCATGTGGATGGCTGGGAGTGAACTTCTTTCGACGGTCCAGCAGCTGGGGCAGGGAAATTTGCCTGCTAGAATCGGACGTCGGTGTACTGCTAGCAGAGTGGGCGCAAGTACTTGGCTGTGACACACCTAATTCTACACCTTCATTCCTCTCAGTGCATGTTTCAGAGAGGACTGAAGTTATAGTGGGGTTGGAGATCCCAGCTGATGCGGTGCAAGGAGAGGTCCGCTTTGTTCTTTGGTGTGGGTCTTTGAGGTAGGCTTGCCAACGAGCTGCATGGCAGGTCAACATATGTCTGGTCAGGCATGTGGTACCCAAGCGGCTGATGTTTTGGCCACGCGATATACGCTTGAGACATATGTTGCAAACAGCAGCTGTGCGATCTGATGCACTAGCCTCAAAAAAGGCCCACACCAAAGAACTTTTTGAATGACGGGCAGAGGCAGCGCCCTGCACAGGCGGAGCTCTGCGGTGTGATTCCGTCGGTGTACTGCCCTTACGCTGGCCACCAAAGGGCATCCTGCCTCGTTGGAGATGTGCCTCCTCCTCATCCTCCTCCTCCTCCTCTCTCCTATTAGGCACCCACGTGGAGTCAGTGACCTCATCATCCCCTCCCTCCTCATCACTGGAGCCAATCTGGCAGTATGCTGCAGCTGCTGGAACATGACTGCCAGATTGGTGTCCTTCTTGAGCATCCCCTCTGTCTGCTCTCACGCTACTGCCTTCCTCTAGCTGGGTTTCATCATCAGACCCTTCGAAACGCTGGGCATCCTCCTGGAGCATGTACCCAACACTGTGCTGAAACAGTTCGGGGGACTCCTCAGGAGGAGGACATGGTGGGTCTAGGGAAGGAGTGACTGATGATTTGTCTGACATTGATACCAGGGAAGACGACGCTTTGGCAGCTGCTTTTCCAGTACCCTGAGCCTGGGTGAGAGAGGATGAGGAGGAGGAGGAGGGCTTGGTCATCCACTCTACCAAGTCTTCGGCATGATGTGGCTCAACATGTCCAGCTGCCGAAAAGAAGGACAAGCGTGTCCCATGGCCATGTGCTGATGACAATGCACCGCGTCCACGACCAGCACTGTTGCCCCCAGACACAGAGCCTGCTTGCCCTCTTTTATTGCCTCCTGACTGTCTGCCTCTCCTTGTTTGCCTTCCAGACATTCTAATAGATGGCCTGCAGGGAGATGGGAAAAAAGCAATAAGGGCTACCTTCAGGTGTCCTTCTCTGTCCCTTGAAACAAGGACTTTCACAGTGAAAGAAACTGACACTCTCCCTACCTACAGTTTTCTGTCCCTAGAATAAATGTTTTTTTTAAGCACAATATAGCACAAGGACAATTCACTCACTGTCCTTACAGGTCCCTGGAAACAAGGACTTGCAGAGTGAAAGAAAAAAAACACTCTCCCTACCTACAGTTTTCTGTCCCTAGAAAAAATGTTTTTTTTTAATCACAATATAGCACAAGGACAATTCACTCACTGTCCTTACAGGTCCCTGGAAACAAGGACTTGCAGAGTGAAAGAAAATAAACACTCTCCCTACCTACAGTTTTCTGGCCCTAGAATAAATGTTTTTTTTAAGCACAATATAGCACAAGGACAATTCACTCACTGTCCTTACAGGTCCCTGGAAACAAGGACTTGCAGAGTGAAATAAACTGACACTCTCCCTACCTACAGTTTTCTGTCCCTAGAATAAATGTTTTTTTTAAGCACAATATAGCACAAGGAGAATTCACTCACTGTCCTTCCAGGTCCCTGGAAACAAGGACTTGCAGAGTGAAAGAAAAAAAACACTCTCCCTACCTACAGTTTTCTGTCCCTAGAAAAAATGTTTTTTTTAATCACAATATAGCACAAGGACAATTCACTCACTGTCCTTACAGGTCCCTGGAAACAAGGACTTGCAGAGTGAAATAAACTGACACTCTCCCTACCTACAGTTTTCTGTCCCTAGAATAAATGTTTTTTTTAAGCACAATATAGCACAAGGACAATTCACTCACTGTCCTTCCAGGTCCCTGGAAACAAGGACTTGCAGAGTGAAAGAAAAAAAAACACTCTCCCTACCTACAGTTTTCTGTCCCTAGAAAAAATGTTTTTTTTAATCACAATATAGCACAAGGACAATTCACTCACTGTCCTTACAGGTCCCTGGAAACAAGGACTTGCAGAGTGAAATAAACTGACACTCTCCCTACCTACAGTTTTCTGTCCCTATAATAAATGTTTTTTTTAAGCACAATATAGCACAAGGACAATTCACTCACTGTCCTTACAGGTCCCTGGAAACAAGGACTTGCAGAGTGAAAGAAAAAAAACACTCTCCCTACCTACAGTTTTCTGTCCCTAGAAAAAATGTTTTTTTTTAATCACAATATAGCACAAGGACAATTCACTCACTGTCCTTACAGGTCCCTGGAAACAAGGACTTGCAGAGTGAAAGAAAATAAACACTCTCCCTACCTACAGTTTTCTGGCCCTAGAATAAATGTTTTTTTTAAGCACAATATAGCACAAGGACAATTCACTCACTGTCCTTACAGGTCCCTGGAAACAAGGACTTGCAGAGTGAAATAAACTGACACTCTCCCTACCTACAGTTTTCTGTCCCTAGAATAAATTTTTTTTTTAAGCACAATATAGCACAAGGAGAATTCACTCACTGTCCTTCCAGGTCCCTGGAAACAAGGACTTGCAGAGTGAAAGAAAAAAAACACTCTCCCTACCTACAGTTTTCTGTCCCTAGAAAAAATGTTTTTTTTAATCACAATATAGCACAAGGACAATTCACTCACTGTCCTTACAGGTCCCTGGAAACAAGGACTTGCAGAGTGAAATAAACTGACACTCTCCCTACCTACAGTTTTCTGTCCCTAGAATAAATGTTTTTTTTAAGCACAATATAGCACACGGACAATTCACTCACTGTCCTTCCAGGTCCCTGGAAACAAGGACTTGCAGAGTGAAAGAAAAAAAACACTCTCCCTACCTACAGTTTTCTGTCCCTAGAAAAAATGTTTTTTTTAATCACAATATAGCACAAGGACAATTCACTCACTGTCCTTACAGGTCCCTGGAAACAAGGACTTGCAGAGTGAAATAAACTGACACTCTCCCTACCTACAGTTTTCTGTCCCTAGAATAAATGTTTTTTTTAAGCACAATATAGCACAAGGACAATTCACTCACTGTCCTTACAGGTCCCTGGAAACAAGGACTTGCAGAGTGAAAGAAAAAAAACACTCTCCCTACCTACAGTTTTCTGTCCCTAGAAAAAATGTTTTTTTTTAATCACAATATAGCACAAGGACAATTCACTCACTGTCCTTACAGGTCCCTGGAAACAAGGACTTGCAGAGTGAAAGAAAATAAACACTCTCCCTACCTACAGTTTTCTGGCCCTAGAATAAATGTTTTTTTTAAGCACAATATAGCACAAGGACAATTCACTCACTGTCCTTACAGGTCCCTGGAAACAAGGACTTGCAGAGTGAAATAAACTGACACTCTCCCTACCTACAGTTTTCTGTCCCTAGAATAAATGTTTTTTTTAAGCACAATATAGCACAAGGAGAATTCACTCACTGTCCTTCCAGGTCCCTGGAAACAAGGACTTGCAGAGTGAAAGAAAAAAAACACTCTCCCTACCTACAGTTTTCTGTCCCTAGAAAAAATGTTTTTTTTAATCACAATATAGCACAAGGACAATTCACTCACTGTCCTTACAGGTCCCTGGAAACAAGGACTTGCAGAGTGAAATAAACTGACACTCTCCCTACCTACAGTTTTCTGTCCCTAGAATAAATGTTTTTTTTAAGCACAATATAGCACAAGGACAATTCACTCACTGTCCTTCCAGGTCCCTGGAAACAAGGACTTGCAGAGTGAAAGAAAAAAAACACTCTCCCTACCTACAGTTTTCTGTCCCTAGAAAAAATGTTTTTTTTAATCACAATATAGCACAAGGACAATTCACTCACTGTCCTTACAGGTCCCTGGAAACAAGGACTTGCAGAGTGAAATAAACTGACACTCTCCCTACCTACAGTTTTCTGTCCCTAGAAAAAATGTTTTTTTTTAAGCACAATATAGCACAAGGACAATTCACTCACTGTCCTTACAGGTCCCTGGAAACAAGGACTTGCAGAGTGAAAGAAAAAAAAACACTCTCCCTACCTACAGTTTTCTGTCCCTAGAAAAAATGTTTTTTTTAATCACAATATAGCACAAGGACAATTCACTCACTGTCCTTACAGGTCCCTGGAAACAAGGACTTGCAGAGTGAAATAAACTGACACTCTCCCTACCTACAGTTTTCTGTCCCTAGAATAAATGTTTTTTTTAAGCACAATATAGCACAAGGACAATTCACTCACTGTCCTTCCAGGTCCCTGGAAACAAGGACTTGCAGAGTGAAAGAAAAAAAACACTCTCCCTACCTACAGTTTTCTGTCCCTAGAAAAAAATGTTTTTTTTAATCACAATATAGCACAAGGACAATTCACTCACTGTCCTTACAGGTCCCTGGAAACAAGGACTTGCAGAGTGAAATAAACTGACACTCTCCCTACCTACAGTTTTCTGTCCCTAGAATAAATGTTTTTTTTAAGCACAATATAGCACAAGGACAATTCACTCACTGTCCTTACAGGTCCCTGGAAACAAGGACTTGCAGAGTGAAAGAAAAAAAACACTCTCCCTACCTACAGTTTTCTGTCCCTAGAAAAAATGTTTTTTTTTAATTACAATATAGCACAAGGACAATTCACTCACTGTCCTTACAGGTCCCTGGAAACAAGGACTTGCAGAGTGAAAGAAAATAAACACTCTCCCTACCTACAGTTTTCTGGCCCTAGAATAAATGTTTTTTTTAAGCACAATATAGCACAAGGACAATTCACTCACTGTCCTTACAGGTCCCTGGAAACAAGGACTTGCAGAGTGAAATAAACTGACACTCTCCCTACCTACAGTTTTCTGTCCCTAGAATAAATGTTTTTTTTAAGCACAATATAGCACAAGGAGAATTCACTCACTGTCCTTCCAGGTCCCTGGAAACAAGGACTTGCAGAGTGAAAGAAAAAAAACACTCTCCCTACCTACAGTTTTCTGTCCCTAGAAAAAATGTTTTTTTTAATCACAATATAGCACAAGGACAATTCACTCACTGTCCTTACAGGTCCCTGGAAACAAGGACTTGCAGAGTGAAATAAACTGACACTCTCCCTACCTACAGTTTTCTGTCCCTAGAATAAATGTTTTTTTTAAGCACAATATAGCACAAGGACAATTCACTCACTGTCCTTCCAGGTCCCTGGAAACAAGGACTTGCAGAGTGAAAGAAAAAAAACACTCTCCCTACCTACAGTTTTCTGTCCCTAGAAAAAATGTTTTTTTTAATCACAATATAGCACAAGGACAATTCACTCACTGTCCTTACAGGTCCCTGGAAACAAGGACTTGCAGAGTGAAATAAACTGACACTCTCCCTACCTACAGTTTTCTGTCCCTAGAAAAAATGTTTTTTTTTAAGCACAATATAGCACAAGGACAATTCACTCACTGTCCTTACAGGTCCCTGGAAACAAGGACTTGCAGAGTGAAAGAAAAAAAACACTCTCCCTACCTACAGTTTTCTGTCCCTAGAAAAAATGTTTTTTTTAATCACAATATAGCACAAGGACAATTCACTCACTGTCCTTACAGGTCCCTGGAAACAAGGACTTGCAGAGTGAAAGAAACTGACACTCTCCCTACCTACAGTTTTCTGTCCCTAGAATAAATGTTTTTTTAAGCACAATATAGCACAAGGACAATTCACTCACTGTCCTTCCAGGTCCCTGGAAACAAGGACTTGCAGAGTGAAAGAAACTGACACTGTCCCTACCTACAGTTTTCTGTCCCTAGAATAAATGTTTTTTTTAAGCACACTATAGCACAAGCACAAAACACACTGACACTCTCCCTACCTATCCTTCTCTTTCCCTAAACTAAAGGAATCCAGGTTAAGCAAGAAAGAAATAACAGTCACTGTCCCTGCCTATGCTGCTCTATCCCTGCTCCGGAACACACTACACTAGGCCGCCGTGCTGGCAGCCTTTTATAGTGTGGGGCGTGTACTAAACACCCTCAGCAATAATTGGCCACAGGCATCCTGCCTGTGGCCAATCATTGCTCTCCTCGCTGCCGGCGCTGTGATTGGCCAAGCATGCGGGGTCACAGTGCATGCTTGGCCAATCACAGCGCCTGGATGACACTGCGATGGCGTAGTGCATTGTGGGCCGTTCGCGTCACTCGAATTTGGCGCGAACGGCCCAAATCGTTCGATCTTCGTCGAACGATCGAACAGCCGATGTTCGAGTCGAACGTATGTTCGACTCGAACACGAAGCTCATCCCTAGTGAACAAGTAGACAGAGAAACAAATACCCAACACTGTAACACATATATAAGAAATGTGTACAAATCAGGCCTATAGTACACTGCTCAGCGCAAACTAATACTACTCTTCCTGAGTCACCTTTAAAGTTTGTGCAGAAACAGTATAAAAAATGGAAACGCTTTATCCTCTGAATGAATCCGAGAGTGAATAGATAGAAAAGCAGCCGTTTAAAAGTTATAATGATACAAAAATATTATAAAATAACACAAGGAGCAGTCCAAAACTTGCAACAGTCCAATGTTATAACAGCACTAATTAATGGATAAGTGTCCAACTCTACATTGAAATAATGACGATGTAGCAATTGAATCTATGGTGGTTGGTGATCCTAGGTAATAGTCTGTATGTGCACCCTACACCGACTCCCAGTCTTCACCACATGAGGCACTCTTTCCCCTATGGGGTTAAACTCACCAGAACGTTGAAAAATATCAGCCTTAAGTAATGATATCCTTTAACTAGATTCCCATCATCAAATGCGGAAGGTAAGTGAATGATGTACTTCAGTCGGGATCATAAAATACAAAAGAATGCTGACATAGCGTAATCCTGTTTTGTTAAAACGTCCCCAAATACAAATACCCTCCTTCAAACATACGTACAAAACAAACATTTAATAAAGCATGGTAAAGAACGAGTCATATCCAACTTCAACAGAGGGCTTGACTACACGGCGTTACAGCAGGGGTTATATAGTCACGCCTCCCAACTCATTGGACAGCCATACACGACCTATCTATTCTAATAGGTGCACATTAGGACAGCATCATTTTGCATAGCTGACTCTCCAGAGCTGAGAGCGCGGAACACACACCTGCACTGCACATAAAAGTAATCTCAAATATAAAATAATATGTCATTTAAAATGGTAGCGGCGAACTTTCGGTGTTACATATAATAGTGCACTAATTCATTAATAGGTACATATACTATCTAAAACAAAAAAAAACAGTTAGTACCGGAGTGCAATGTGAACACAGAACATCTTATATAAACAGGACTCTGTTTACTCAAAATTAAGCATAAAATATTACTATTTAAAATATTGGAATGATGAGTCATAACCAATTGGTAGGACTACACCAAGTATAAATGTTATCCAACAATATAATATCAGTAAAAATATAAAATATATATGTAAAAAACTTATAACACATATATAAATACACAGCAATCGGTCACATATTCAGTAGTCGCTTATAAAACAATTAATATCGAGGTCGACTGTAACACATATATTGGATACTTTCCCTCTGTGTCTTCGACACACAGACCAGCAAACTGTGATAAACATATGCATATATTGAACACAATGTAAATTGAACAATATCCTATAGATTGGCTCCCCCTGTGTTTATAGTTCAATGCATTAGCAAAAGAATCTAAAGAAGTTGTGCACAGCAAAAAAGAAAAAAGAAATGTTCCTTCAGTTCCGGTTATCTTCAGCTAGCCTGTTGTTTATACTGCAGTAAAATTTGTAATCCAAGGTGGAAAAGAAGAACAAAGATAAACTAATCTGCACTTTATCTGAAGGAGTGTTACCACTAGGCATGAGCTTCGAGTTCGAGTCGAACTCATGTAAAACTCGAACATTGCCTGTTCGCCCGTTCGCCGAACAGCGAACAATTTGGGGTGTTCGCAGCAAATTCAAAAAGACGCAGAACACCCTGTAAAAGTCTATGGGAGAAATCTAAAGTGCTAATTTTAAAGGCTTATATGCAAGTTATTGTCATAAAAAGGGTTTGGGGACCCGGGTCCTGCCCCAGGGGACATGTATCAATGCAAAAAAAAGTTTTAAAAACTGAAGTTTTTTCGGGAGCAGGGCCTCCCATGCCTTTTTCTCCCTTAACCCTCTACTAGGGATGAGCCGAACACCCCCCCGGCTCGGTTCACACCAGAACCTGCGAACGGACTGAAAATCAGGTCTGGTATGGATTTTAAGGGGAACTCCACGCCAAATGAAAAAAATTGCGTGGAGTTCCCCCCAAAAATCCAGACCCTTTATTCGAGCACGCAACCTGGCAGGCCGCAGGAAAAGAGGGGGGGACGAGAGAGACATGTTGATGGGGACAAAGGCCTCATCCCCACAACCCTTGCCCGGTGGTTGTGGGGGTCTGTAGGCGGGGGCTTATCGGAATCTGGAAGACCCCTTTAACAAAGGGGACCCCCAGATCCCGGCCCCCCCTATGTGAATTGGTAAGGGGTACATTGTACCCCTACCATTTCACAAAGAAAGTGTAAAAAATTGTAAAAGCCCCCGATTCCGATAAGCCCCCCCACCCGCAGACCCCCACAACCACCGGGCAAGGGTTGTGGGGATGAGGCCCTTGTCCCCATCAACATGGGGACATGGTGCTTTGAGGGGTCACAGACCCCCAAAGCATCCTCCCCATGTTGAGGGCATGTGGCCTGGTACGGTTCAGGAGGGGGGAGCTCTCTCATCCCCCCTCTTTTCCTGCGGCCTGCCAGGTTGCATGCTCGGATAAAGGGTCTGGTATGAATTTTTGGGGGGAACCCCACGTCATTTTTTTTAAATTTGACGCAGGGTTCCCCTTAATATCCATACCAGACCTGAAGGGCCTGGTAATTGAATGTGGGGGGACCCCCACGCATTTTTTTTATTTTTATCAATGACTTTTCTCTGTATTGCCGGGAGCCGACAATTCATTATAGCTGCGAGTGCTTTTAAATGACTGGTTTTCCTTCAGAAATGACACTTTGTGCAGGGACAGTTCTAAGCACGAGAAACAAGCGCTGCTTTACAGGCATACTATACACACCCCCTAGGTACGAAATTTTAAGGAATATTTCACTTTTATTGTTTCACTTTACGCATTATTAAAATCACTTCTCCCGAAAAAACGACAGTTTTTAAAGCTTTTTTTTGCATTGATACATGTCCCCTGGGGCAGGACCCGGTTCCCCAAACATTTTAAGACAATAACTTGCATATAAGCCTTTAAAATTAGCACTTTAGATTTTTCATGCTCGAGTCCCATAGACTTTAACGGTGTTCGGATGTTCGAACTAATGTATTGCCTGTTCGCAAGTTCTGGTGCGAACCGAACTGGGGGGTGTTCGGCGCATCCCTACTCTTGATACTTGTTATGCTGTCCTATCATTGTGTACTGATTGTAGGGAGAATGTACCTCCTCTATTGTTCCTTTACTGTAAATTGTTCATTATCTTTCAATAAAAATGTATTGAACAAGAAACACGCAGCAACCCCACGGGACCATCGCTACATGTATGTATACAGTATGTGACAGAAAATACATGAGATACGAATTCCACCTACAATTTACAGTCTACAAAATGGTGTTAACTTCCACTTCCTCATTAAATCCTGTTGATGTTAAAGTATTCAGGGTATAGATCCAATATGTCTCCTGATGGCATAGCCTATGGAATCTTTCAGCAGTAGGGGCATCCTTGGGTACGGATTTAATAACTCGTACTTAAAGACGCTGCTCAGGGGACCCACCGTGCTTCAGGACAAAGTGTCTAGAACACTATTGCATTGATGCATACCCACTAGCTTACTAAAGGATAAATAGATGCTTGGGGCTCTGGCAACATGATTTAAGTTTGCTAGGTGCAATTTTACTTTTCAATTTGGATGTCCTCTCATGTGTAAATTTTTTGGTAAAAGTGGTTTCCATTTGGGATCTTGTAGGGCTATTGCCCAGTTCTTTAAAATCTCCTCCATCCCCTTAGATTTGCAAAGAAATAGAGTTATGAATAGACATGTGCAATTTGTTTAGTTACAAATTCGTTATTCGTCAAAATTCGTTATATTCGTTAATTCGTAAACATACGAATGAACGAACAGTTTACTAAAATTACCAACGAACAACGAATTATCGAAAAGAACGAATATGGAAAACAACGAAAATACAAAATTATTAAATTAGAAACAGCGAAAATACGAAAGAGTGAAAAAACTAAAACATAGATTCAAAATAACGAAAATCAAAATGAACGAAAACTCGAAAATACGAATAAACCGAAAACGGAAATCAAAACAACGAAAATACGAAATAACGAAAATTCCAATTCGTTAATTCTAATATATTTCTGGACGTTGGCCAATAAGCTTGTCCCTTCCCCTGAAGAGGTTGTCCCTTCCCCGAATGAGCTTGTTTCTTATTCCCTTGTGTGTTTTTCTGTGTTAGACTGCAGTGCATTCCATCCAGAGTCCAGATAGGGTGTGGTTGGGTAGGTGGCACTGTTTTGGTGGATTTGTGAGTTAAGTTGTGACTTGTGAGAGAGAAATTCTTTGTTTCTTAAGCATACTCTGTCTAGATTCTAATTTCTATATTTCTATTTTGTAATATCTCTGACATATTTTTGTTTTCTCCTATGTCAGACTGCATTCTAGACAGGGTGTGGGTGGTGTTGGATTTGTGAGTCACTCTCTTGTGACACAGAGAGTGATAGAGAAATTATAAATTTCTACTTAGGCTTACTATTTATTATTCCTAGGATTTTCTGCAGTTATTTTTTTCCCCTTTTGTGAGACAGTGTGGGACTGTGTTTTATTATCTTGCTGTCTGTCTGTCTGCCCTACATAATTTTTTTTGTTGTGTTAGCCAGTGACACTACTAGGCCAGCCCAGGCAGCATCTACTAGATATTGATGGTGGTAGAAGTAGATTAGTAGATCTTTGTTGCATGTTAATCCCGACCAATTGTAAGGACCGGTAAATTAATAATACTCCTCAATCCCTTTATTTTCCTGAACCAATTTTTATTTTTATTTTTTTATTTATTTAAAAAAAAAAGAAGATAAATACTAATACTATTTAAAAATAGAAATATTATATAACGTTAGTAGCGTAGCGCCATTGACACATTACGGAAAATTACGAATTATGCCCCGATTACGAATCTACAAAAACAATGTTACGAAAGTACGAATAAATGAGCAAGTCAATCTCACGAAAGTACGAATTAAAAAATTACGACGAGTAGTGTTTCGAATGAACGGAAAATGTAATGTGGGTAAATGAGAGACTTAGTTTGTTGCTATTCTAAAAGCTCAGGGTCATCCCAAATAATGATGATATCATCTATATACCTCCCATACAATATAATGTATTAGGCAAATGGGTTGTCTTTCCAAATGCTGAGATTGTCTCAATAATGCATTGTGAAATTGGCATAATTATGTGCCCCTGATCTGTAGAAAATAGTCACGATGAAAACGAAAGTAATTATTAGGGATGAGCCGAACACCCCCGGTTCGGTTCGCACCAGAACCTGCGAACGGACTGAAAGTTTGCGCAAACTTTAAAACCCTATTAAATACAATGGACTCGAACTTTCTAAATCAAAAGTGCTAATTATCAAGGCTAATATGCAAGTTATTGTCCTAAAAAGGGTTTGGGGACCCGGGTCCTGCCCCAGGGGAAAAAAAAAGTTTTAAAAACGGCCGTTTCTTCGGGAGCAGTGATTTTAATCATGCTTAAAGTGAAAAAAAAGTGAAATATTCCTTTAAATATCGCACCGGGGGGGGGGGGGTGTGTGTGTGTAAAGTATGCCTGTGAAGCGGCACGTGTTTCCTGTGTTTAGAACTGTCCCTGCACAAAATGACATTTCTAAAGGAAAAAAAGTAATTTAAAACTGCTTGCGGCTTTAATGTAATGTCTGGTCCCGGAAATATGGATAAAAATCATTGAGAAAAATGGCATGGGTACCCCCCCCTCAGCCCACTACCAGCCCCTTTGGGTCTTGTATGGATATTAAGGGGAACCCCGCACCCAAATAAAAAAAAAGTCCCTATATACTCTGAACAGCAGTATACAGGCGGTGCAAACAAGAGAGGGACTGTAGGTTTGTTCTTGAGTAGAATCTGTTTGTAATTTGGAACAGGTACATTTTTAAAGGGTAGCTGCAGCCAAAAAATCTATTTTTAAGCTTTTTGGAAAACATAGGGAAGGGTTATCACCCCTGTAACATGTGTTTTGCTGTCTGTGCACCTGTTCAGAACATTTCACCTCACTTTCCGTCCCAATGACAAATGTTTTTTGAAAATTAGTTTTTTTTATTGAAACAAGGATTGGTGATAAAGCATCAGTAGAGATCACCTTTTTCCCATATTAACTCTTACAGGAGAGAATTTCCCTTCCTAGGGGTAGATTACCTCTCACTTCCTGTTGTCTCCTTCCGTTTGCAAGTAGGAGTCATTTGTAATTTGGATGTTTGAAAGTAGGGGCCTGCCGTATATACTCTGCAGAAATTTGGCCCTTAGGTGTTGGTGTTGCCACAACACTGTAAGCCCTCACAGTTACTCTTGGTGGGCGCTGGAACGCCCTGCTGTGAACTATTATATCAAGAATTGTAATTACATGCCATCGGTGGGAAAGGTGTCCAAGTCTGATCTTGCCCCTAGGTATTCCTGCACCATGTAAACCAGACGCTGGCGATGGTTGCTGGAACCGATCATACCTTGGGGCTGAATACTAAAAAATTGTCTGAACGCATCGGTCAGACGGCCACCTTCTCCACCGCTCCTTCTTTGACTGCCCAAAGCCTCAGCAACACGTTGTCCAGGAACAGGAATTTGTAACCTCCCAGTCTCTGGGAACGCGTTGCACAGACCTTTCTGCAAGGCCTCCCGAAGATGATTCATCCTCTGCTCCCTCTGCAACGGCAAGAGAAGGTCCGCAACCTTACCCTTGTAACGTGGATCAAGGAGGGATGCCAGCCAGTAATGATCCCTCTCTGATCGCACGAAATACGAGGATCCTTCCGCAGGCTTTGCAGGATCAGGGAGGCCATGCAGCGTAGGTTTGCTGAGGCATTTGGTGCGGAGTCCTCTGGGATACTGAGGACGACATGATCCACAGCCACTTCCTCCCAGCCACGTACAAGTCCACGGGTGTCTTGGGACTGTAATTGATCCCTTGAAGACTGCTGCTGATACTGAGTGCTAATCTCCACCTCTATGCTGACACAATCATCCTCCTCGTCCTCTTCCTGTGTGATAGCCAGGTCAGCAGGAACACTGTCTGGATAAAGGGGGCCTTGAGAGGTAAGGAAGTCCTTCTCTTCCTGCCTCTGTTCTGCCTCAAGTGTCCTGTCCATTATTCCATGCAGCGTGTGCTCCAACAGGACAGTGCATGCATCCCTAATCAAAAAAATCCAAGCTACCCTGACCCTGTCCTGGTGCCATATTGCAACAGATACTCATTGATGGCCCTCTGCTGCGTGTGCAGCCGCTGCAGCATGGCCAACGTAGAGTTCCACCTGGTGGGCATGTCACAGATTAGGCGGTTCTTGGGCAGGTTGTAATCCTTTTGCAGCTCAGCCAGCCGAGCACTGGCATTATATGCCCTAAGAGTTTCCTGGCCAGCTTCAGGACCTCCTGTAAGCCCGGGTACCTGCCCAAGAACCGCTGTACCACCAAGATAAGGACGTGAGCCAAACAGGGCACATATGTCAGTTGTCCCTGTCGGAGGGCGGAGAGGAGGTTGGTGCCATTGTCGCAAATCACCTTTCCTGGCTTAAGCTGGCGTGGCGTCAACCACCTCTGAGCCTGCCCCTGCAGAGCTGACAGAATCTCTGCCCCAGTGTGACTCCTGTCCCCCAAGCACACCAGCTCAAGCACCGCATGGCATCATTTTGCCTGCGTACTTGCGTAGCCCCTTGAACGCCTATGAAGCACTGCTGGTTCCAAGGACAAAGCACAGGTAGAGGCCATGGAGGAAGAAGAAGAGGAGAGGGTGGAGGAGAGAGGTGTGTCAGAATCACCAGTAGTAACATTTTGGAGGCGTGGTGGCAGAACAACCTCCAACACTGCTGCACCTTGTCCTGCATCCTTCCCAGCTGCCAGCAGAGTCACCCAATGCGCTGTGAAAGATAGGTAATGTCCCTGTCCATGCCTGCTGGACCATGAGTCAGCGGTAATATGCACCTGACCACTCTGTCCAGCGAGGCCAAGACATTGCCTTCCACTGCCGGTAGAGAGCCGGAATCGCCATCCGTGAGAAAAAGTGGCGTTTGGGAACCTGCCACTGAGGAACCGCACTGAAAAGGCAGCAGTTGAAGTGCTAGCAATTCAGCCAAGCTAGCATTCAACCGCTGGGCATGTGGATGGCTGGGAACAAACTTTTTTGCGGCGGTGCAGCAGCTGGGGCAGGGAAATTTGCCTGGTACAATCGGACGTCGGTGTACCGATAGCAGATTGCCTGCAAGTACTTGGCTGTGACACACCTAATTCCACACCTTCATTCCTCTCAGTGCAGGTTTCAGAGAGGACTGAAGGTATAGTGGGGTTGGAGATCCCAGCTGATGAGGAGCAAGGAGAGGTCCGCTTTGTTCTTTGGTGTGGGTCTTTTAGGTAGGCTTGCCAACAAACTGCATGGCAGGTCGACATATGTCTGGTCAAGCACGTGGTGCCCAATCGGCTGATGTTTTGGCCACGCGAGATACGCTTTAGACATATGTTGCAAATGGCAACGGTGCGATCTGCTGCACACGTCTGAAAAAAGGCCCACACCAAAAAACGTTTGGAATATCGCGCAGAGACAGCAGCGCCCTGCACATGCGGATCTCTGCTGTGTGATGCAGTCGGTGTGCTGCCCTTAAGCTGGCCCCTGGAGGGCATCCTGCCTCATTGGAGATGTGCCTCCTCCTCTGTCCTATCAGGCACCCACGTGGAGTCAGTGACCTCATCATCCCCTCCCTCCTTATCCCTGGAGCAAATCTGGCAGTATGCTGCAGCTGGGGGAACATGACTGCCAGATAGCTGTCCTTGTTGGGCACCCCCTCTCTCTGGGCTCACATTACTACCCCCCTCTCTCTGGGCTCACGTTACTGCCTTCCTCCAGCTGGGTTCCATCATCGGAGCCTTCAAAACGCTGGGCATCCTCCTGGAGCATGTACCCAACACCGTGGGCAAACAGTTCGGGGGACTCCTCAGGATGACATGGTGGGGCTAGGGAAGGAGTGACTGATGCCATTGAGCCAAGGGAAGAGGCCGCTTTGGCAGCTGCTTTGCCAGACAAAGTACCTTGAGCCTGGGTGAGAGAGGATGAGGAGGATGAGGACGGCTTGGTCATCCACTCTACCTAGTCTTGGCGCATGTTGCGGCTCAACATGGCCAGCTGACGAAAAGAAGGACAAGCGTGTCCCACGACCACGTGCTAATGAGGATGCACCGTGTCCACGACCAGCACTGTTGCCTCTAGACACAGAGCCTGCTTGCCCTCTTTTATTGCCTCGTGACTGTCTGCCTCTCCTTGTTTGCCTTCCAGACATACTAATGGTCTGCAGTGAGATGTAGCTGCACAAAGGTGGGATGTATATGTATGTATATATATATATATATATATATATATATATATATATATATATCTGTACTGATTATAATGCAGCTATCAGAATCAACTGCCTGCTGTGGTATTAGTATGGGAAAAGCAGCAATTGTTTTCAGTTAGTTTTAGGTGAAAACTGTGCAGAGGACATAGTACACTAACTGAAAATACTTGCAGCTCTGTGTCTATGGTTTTATTATGAGAACACCACTATTAGTCACTAACTGTATTCAGGTAAGCTTTAGGAAAATGCTATGCAAAGCACACAGTACCCTAAGTGAAACACTGACTGCAGCTAGAAAAATCACCTGCCTGCCTGTCACAGTATAGAGAATAACAGGAACGGATCTTGCTAAACTGAATACAGTGTATAAATATATATACACAACACCTAGGATACATATATATCCTCTACACACTGTAACTGCAGCTAACTGACTCTTCTGCCTGCTCTATCTAACTCAATATAAATGACACTGTCTCTCTCTGTAATCTCTCTCTTTAACCACCTCCCTACTGGGCACTAGGGATGAGCTTCGTGTTCGAGTCGAACATACGTTCGACTCGAACATCGGCTGTTCGATCGTTCGACGAAGATCGAACGATTTGGGCCGTTCGTGCCAAATTCGAGTGACGCGAACGGCCCACAATGCACTACGCCATCGCAGTGTCATCCAGGTGCTGTGATTGGCCAAGCATGCACTGTGACCCCGCATGCTTTGCCAATCACAGCGCCGGCAGCGAGGAGAGCAATGATTGGCCACAGGCAGGATGCCTGTGGCCAATTATTGCTGAGGGGGTTTAGTACACGCCCCACACTATAAAAGGCCGCCAGCGCGGCGGCCTTGTGTAGTGTGTTCCGGAGCAGGGAAAGAGAAGCATAGGCAGGGACAGTGTCATTTTTTTCCTTTACTAATCCTGGATTCCTTGTGTTTAGGGACAAATAAGGATAGGTAGGGAGAGTGTCAGTGTGTTATTCTGTGCTAAACCTTGTTTGTAGGGACAGAGTAGGACAGTGAGTGAAACTGACAGTGTGCTATTCTGTTCTAAACCAATCTTGCTGAACCATATTTGAAATCCTTGAGTTTAGGGACAGAGAGGTACAGTGAGGGAAAGTGTCAGTGTGCTATTCTGTGCTAAATCTTGTTTGTAGGGACAGAGTAGGACAGTGAGGGAAAGTGTCAGTGTGCTATTCTGTTCTAAACCAATTTTGCTGAACCATATTTGAAATCCTTGAGTTTAGGGACAGAGAAGGACACTCGTGGAAACTATCAGTGTGCTATTCTGTGCTAAATCTTGTTTGTAGGGAGGGACAGAGTAGGACAGTGAGGGAAAGTGTCAGTGTGCTATTCTGTTCTAAACCAATTTTGCTGTTCCATATTTGAAATCCTTGAGTTTAGGGACAGAGAAGGACACTCGTGGAAACTATCAGTGTGCTATTCTGTGCTAAATCTTGTTTGTAGGGAGGGACAGAGTAGGACAGTGAGGGAAAGTGTCAGTGTGCTATTCTGTTCTAAACCAATTTTGCTGTTCCATATTTGAAATCCTTGAGTTTAGGGACAGAGAAGGACACTCGTGGAAACTATCAGTGTGCTATTCTGTGCTAAATCTTGTTTGTAGGGAGGGACAGAGTAGGACAGTGAGGGAAAGTGTCAGTGTGCTATTCTGTTCTAAACCAATTTTGCTGTTCCATATTTGAAATCCTTGAGTTTAGGGACAGAGAAGGACACTCGTGGAAACTATCAGTGTGCTATTCTGTGCTAAATCTTGTTTGTAGGGAGGGACAGAGTAGGACAGTGAGGGAAAGTGTCAGTGTGCTATTCTGTTCTAAACCAATTTTGCTGAACCATATTTTCAATCCTTGAGTTTAGGGACAGAGAAGGACACTCGTGGAAACTATCAGTGTGCTATTCTGTGCTAAATCTTGTTTGTAGGGAGGGACAGAGTAGGACAGTGAGGGAAAGTGTCAGTGTGCTATTCTGTTCTAAACCAATTTTGCTGAACCATATTTTCAATCCTTGAGTTTAGGGACAGAGAAGGACACTCGTGGAAACTATCAGTGTGCTATTCTGTGCTAAATCTTGTTTGTAGGGAGGGACAGAGTAGGACAGTGAGGGAAAGTGTCAGTGTGCTATTCTGTTCTAAACCAATTTTGCTGAACCATATTTTCAATCCTTGAGTTTAAGGACAGAGAGGTACAGTGAGTGAAACTGACAGTGTGCTATTCTGTTCTAAACCAATTTTGCTGAACCATATTTTCAATCCTTGAGTTTAGGGACAGAGAAGGACAGTGAGTGAAATTGACAGTGTGCTATTCTGTTCTAAACCAATTTTGCTGAACCATATTTGAAATCCTTGAGTTTAGGGACAGAGAAGGACACTCGTGGAAACTATCAGTGTGCTATTCTGTGCTAAATCTTGTTTGTAGGGAGGGACAGAGTAGGACAGTGAGGGAAAGTGTCAGTGTGCTATTCTGTTCTAAACCAATTTTGCTGTTCCATATTTGAAATCCTTGAGTTTAGGGACAGAGAAGGACACTCGTGGAAACTATCAGTGTGCTATTCTGTGCTAAATCTTGTTTGTAGGGAGGGACAGAGTAGGACAGTGAGGGAAAGTGTCATAAACCAATTTTGCTGAACCATATTTGAAATCCTTGAGTTTAGGGACAGAGAAGGATAGGCAGGGGACAGTGTCAGTGTCATTGTTGCTAAGCCTCCTGCACAGTATACACCTGAAGGTAGCCCTTATTGCTCTTTTTCCCATCTCCCTGCAGGCCATCCATTAAAATGTCTGGAAGGCAAACAAGGAGAGGCAGACAGTCAGGAGGCAGAAAAAGAGGGCAAGCAGGCTCTGTGTCTGGGGGCAACAGTGCTGGTCGTGGGCGCGGTGCATTGTCATCAGCACATGGCCATGGGACACGCTTGTCCTTCTTTTCGGCAGCTGGACATGTTGAGCCACATCATGCCGAAGACTTGGTAGAGTGGATGACCAAGCCCACCTCATCCTCCTCATCCTCTCTCACCCAGGCTCAGGGTACTGGCAAAGCAGCTGCCAAAGCGTCCTCTTCTCTGGTATCATTATCTTCATTAGTCAATCCTTCCCTAGACCCACCATGTCCTCCTCCTGAGGAGTCCCCCGAACTGTTTGAGCACAGTGTTGGGTACATGCTCCAGGAGGATGCCCAGCGTTTCGAAGGATCTGATGATGATACCCAGCTAGAGGAAGGCAGTAGCGTGAGAGCAGAGAGAGGGGATGCTCAAGAAGGACACCAATCTGGCAGTCATGCTCCAGCAGCTGCAGCATACTGCCAGATTGGCTCCAGTGATGAGGAGGGAGGGGATGATGAGGTCACTGACTCCACGTGGGTGCCTAATAGGAGAGAGGAGGAGGAGGAGGATGAGGAGGAGGCACATCTCCAACGAGGCATGATGCCCTTGAGTGGCCAGCGTATGGGCAGCACACCGATGGAATCACACCGCAGAGCTCCGCCTGTGCAGGGCGCTGCCTCTGCCCATCATTCCAAAAGTTCTTTGGTGTGGGCCTTTTTTGAGGCGAGTGCATCAGATCGCACAGCTGCTGTTTGCAACATATGTCTCAAGCGTATATCGCGTGGCCAAAACATCAGCCGCTTGGGCACCACATGCTTGATCAGACATATGTTGACCTGCCATGCAGCTCGTTGGCAAGCCTACCTTAAAGACCCACACCAAAGAACAAAGCTGACCTCTTCTTGCACCGCATCAGCTGGGATCTCCAACCCCAGTATACCTTCAGTTCTCTCTGAAACCTGCTCTGAGAGGAATGAAGGTGTAGAATTAGGTGTGTCACAGCCAAGTACTTGCGGGCACTCTGCTAGCAGTACACCGACGTCCGATTCTAGCAGGCAAATTTCCCTGCCCCAGCTGCTGGACCGTCGAAAGAAGTTCACTCCCAGCCATCCACATGCCCAGCGGTTGAATGCTAGCTTGGCTAAATTGCTAGCGCTTCAACTGCTGCCTTTTCAGTTGGTAGACTCGGCCCCCTTCCGTGAGTTTGTGCAATGTGCGGTTCCTCAGTGGCAGGTTCCCAAACGCCACTTTTTCGCACGGAAGGCGATTCCGGCTCTCTACAGGCATGTGGAAGGCAATGTCTTGGCCTCGCTGGACAGGGCGGTCAGCGGTAAGGTGCATATTACCGCTGACTCATGGTCCAGCAGGCATGGACAGGGACGTTACCTTTCTTTCACGGCCCATTGGGTCACTCTTTTGGCAGCTGGGAAGGATGCAGGACAAGGTGCAGTAGTGTTGGAGGTTGTTCCACCGCCACACCCCCAAAATGCTACTACTGGTTGTGACACACCTCTCTCCTCCACCCCCTCCTCTTCTTCTTCCTCAATGGCCTCTTCCTGTGGTTTGTCCTCGGAACCAGCGGTGCTCCGTAGGCGATCAAGGGGCTACGCAAGTACGCAGGCAAAAAGATGCCATGCCGTGCTTGCGCTGGTGTGTTTGGGGGACAGGAGCCACACTGGGGCAGAGGTCCTGTCTGCTCTGCAGGGGCAGGCCGAGAGGTGGTTGACGCCACGCCAGCTTAAGCCAGGAATGGTGGTTTGCGACAATGGCACCAACCTCCTCTCCGCCCTCCGACAGGGACAACTGACCCATGTGCCCTGTATGGCTCACGTCCTTAACCTGGTGGTGCAGCGGTTCTTGGGCAGGTACCCGGGCTTACAGGATGTCCTGAGGCAGGCCAGGAAAGTCTGTGTGCATTTCCGCAGATCTTATAATGCCAGTGCTCGCCTGGCTGAGCTGCAAAAGGAGTTGAACCTGCCCAAGAACCGCCTTATATGTGACATGCCCACCAGGTGGAACTCAACGTTGGCCATGCTGCAGCGGCTGCACACGCAGCAGAGGGCCATCAATGAGTACCTGTGCGACTACGGCACCAGGACAGGGTCAGGGGAGCTCGGGTTTTTTTCACCACGCCAGTGGGGCATGATCAGGGATGCATGCACTGTCCTGGCACCATTTGAGGAGGCCACGAGGATGGTGAGCAGTGACAGTGCATGCATCAGTGACACTGTACCTCTTGTCCACCTGTTGGAGCACACGCTGCGTGGAATAATGGACAGGGCACTTGAGGCAGAACAGAGGCAGGAAGAGGAGGACTTCCTTGCCTCTCAAGGCCCCCTTTACCCAGACAGTGTTCCTTCTGTCCCACCCATCGCACAGGAAGAGGAGGAGGAGGAGGATTGTGTCAGCATGGAGGTGGAGGCTGGCACTCAGCATCATCAGCAGCAGTCTTTTAGGGATGATTTACAGTCCCAAGAAACCAGTGGACTTGTACGTGGCTGAAAGGAGGTGGCTGCGGATCATGTCGTCCTTAGTGACCCAGAGGACTCCGGACTGAATGCCTCAGCTAACCTACGCTGCATGGCCTCCCTGATCCTGCAAAGTCTGCGGAAGGATCCTCGTATTTTTCGGATCAAGGAGAGGGACCATTACTGGCTGGCCACTCTCCTTGATCCACGGTACAAGGGTAAGGTTGCGGACCTTATCTTACCGTCGCAGAGGGAGCCGAGGATGAGACAACTCTGGGAGGCCTTGCAGAAAGGTCTGTGCAACGCGTTCCCAGAGACTGGGAGGTTACAAACTCCTGGTCCTGGACAACGAGTTGCTGAGGCTTCGGGCAGTCAAAGAAGGAGCGGTGGGGAAGGTGGCCGTCTGACCGATGCGTTCAGACAATTCTTTAGTCCGCAGCCCCAAAGTATGATCGGTTCCAGCAACCATCGCCAGCGTCTGATATACATGGTCCAGGAATACCTAGGGGCAAGGTCAGACTTGGACACCTTCCCCACCGAAAATCCTCTGGCTTACTGGGTCTTGAGGATGGATCACTGGCCAGAGCTTGCACAGTATGCAATTGAGCTACTGGCCTGTCCTGCATCCAGCGTTCTTTCAGAACGCACATTCAGTGCTGCTGGAGGATTTGTCACGGATCACAGGGTGCGCCTGTCCACCGACTCGGTTGATCGACTGACTTTCATCAAGATGAACCAGTCTTGGATCACCACCAGCTACCACACACCTGATGCTGATATAACAGACTAATTGATTTTAAAATGTCACATCCCTTCAAGACTGATGCTGATGCTGAGTGCCTGTGCTGTTATGTTGACTGGCTATCCTCCTCCTCAATGATACGATTAATGATGATAGCTTGGAAGATCATTTTGGTTTATGGGTGACGCCACCAGTGGCTAAGGCCCAATTTTTCAGCCCCTGTTTAACAGGGGCGTGTAATTAAAATTTTTGATGCAATACTTTGCAACAGGCCTCATTGCTGTGCTCCAAGTACAGTATCTGTGAGGGGTTGCAGTGTTGTGCCACCAGTGCCTAAGGCCCAATTTTTCAGCCCCTGTTCAACAGGGGCATGCAATTATGATTATTGATCTAATAATTCACAGCAGGGCCCATTGCTGCGCCCACCAAGACTAACTGTCAGGCCTTACAGTGTTGTGGCACCAGCACCACCATCACCACCACCACCACCACCACCAAAGGCCCAATTTTTCAGCCCCTGTTCAACAGGGGCATGCAATTATAATTATTGATCTAATAATTCACAGCAGGGCCCATTGCTGCGCCCACCAAGAGTAACTGTCAGGCCTTACAGTGTTGTGGCACCAGCACCACCATCACCACCACCACCACCACCAAAGGCCCAATTTTTCAGCCCCTGTTCAACAGGGGCATGCAATTATAATTATTGATCTAATAATTCACAGCAGGGCCCATTGCTGCGCCCACCAAGAGTAACTGTCAGGCCTTACAGTGTTGTGGCACCAGCACTACCATCAAAGGCCCAATTTTTAGTACCACTGATCAACAATTATATGTTATTACAATTCCTGATATAATAGTTGACAGCAGGGCGTTCCAGCACCCACCAAGAATAACTGTGAGTGCTTTCAGTGTTGTGCCAACACCAACACCTAAGGGGCCAATTTCTGCAGAGTATATACGGCAGGTCCCTACTTTCAAACATCCAACTTACAAACGACTACTACTTGCAAACGGAAGAAGACAACAGGAAGTGAAAGGAAATCTACCCCTTGGAAGGAAAATTCTCTCCTGTAAGAATTAATATGGGAGAAAGGTGTCTCCTCTCTACTGATGCTTTATCACCAATCCTTGTTTCAATACAAACACCACATTTCAAAAACAGTTGTCATTGGGACGCAAAGTGAGGTGAAATGTTCTGAACAGGGGCACAGACAGCAAAAAAAATGTGACAGGGGTGATAACCGTTCCCTATGTTTTCCAAAAAGCTAAAAAAAAGGAATTTGGCATGGAGCTACACTTAAACAATGCAGCTGTTCAAAATTACAAACAGATTCTACATAAGAACAGACCTACAGTCCCTGTCTTGTATGCACCGCCTGTATACGGCTGTTCAGAGTATATAGGGCCTTTTTTATTTTGTGTGCGGGGTTCCCCTTAATATCCATACAAGACCCAAAGGGGCTGGTAATGGGCTGGGGTAGGGAGGGGGGGGTTGATGGGGTAGTTATGCCATTTTTCCTAAAGATTTTCATCCATATTACCGGGACCAGACATTGCATTAAAGCCGCAAGCAGTTTTAAATGGCTTTTTTTCCTTTAGCCGAGGATGAGACAACTCCGGGAGGCCTTGCAGAAAGGTCTGTGCAACGCGTTCCCAGAGACTGGGAGGTTACAAACTCCTGGTCCTGGACAACGAGTTGCTGAGGCTTCGGGCAGTCAAAGAAGGAGCGGTGGGGAAGGTGGCCGTCTGACCGATGCGTTCAGACAATTCTTTAGTCCGCAGCCCCAAAGTATGATCGGTTCCAGCAACCATCGCCAGCGTCTGATATACATGGTCCAGGAATACCTAGGGGCAAGGTCAGACTTGGACACCTTCCCCACCGAAAATCCTCTGGCTTACTGGGTCTTGAGGATGGATCACTGGCCAGAGCTTGCACAGTATGCAATTGAGCTACTGGCCTGTCCTGCATCCAGCGTTCTTTCAGAACGCACATTCAGTGCTGCTGGAGGATTTGCACGGATCACAGGGTGCGCCTGTCCACCGACTCGGTTGATCGACTGACTTTCATCAAGATGAACCAGTCTTGGATCACCACCAGCTACCACACACCTGATGCTGATATAACAGACTAATTGATTTTAAAATGTCACATCCCTTCAAGACTGATGCTGAGTGCCTGTGCTGTTATGTTGACTGGCTATCCTCCTCCTCCTCCTCAATGATACGATTAATGATGATAGCTTGGAAGATCATTTTGGTTTATGGGTGACGCCACCAGTGGCTAAGGCCCAATTTTTCAGCCCCTGTTTAACAGGGGCGTGTAATTAAAATTTTTGATGCAATACTTTGCAACAGGCCTCATTGCTGTGCTCCAAGTACAGTATCTGTGAGGGGTTGCAGTGTTGTGCCACCAGTGCCTAAGGCCCAATTTTTCAGCCCCTGTTCAACAGGGGCATGCAATTATAATTATTGATCTAATAATTCACAGCAGGGCCCATTGCTGCGCCCACCAAGACTAACTGTCAGGCCTTACAGTGTTGTGGCACCAGCACCACCATCACCACCACCACCACCAAAGGCCCAATTTTTCAGCCCCTGTTCAACAGGGGCATGCAATTATAATTATTGATCTAATAATTCACAGCAGGGCCCATTGCTGCGCCCACCAAGAGTAACTGTCAGGCCTTACAGTGTTGTGGCACCAGCACCACCATCACCACCACCACCACCACCAAAGGCCCAATTTTTCAGCCCCTGTTCAACAGGGGCATGCAATTATAATTATTGATCTAATAATTCACAGCAGGGCCCATTGCTGCGCCCACCAAGAGTAACTGTCAGGCCTTACAGTGTTGTGGCACCAGCACCACCATCACCACCACCACCACCACCACCACCAAAGGCCCAATTTTTCAGCCCCTATTCAACAGGGGCATGCAATTATAATTATTGATCTAATAATTCACAGCAGGGCCCATTGCTGCGCCCACCAAGAGTAACTGTCAGGCCTTACAGTGTTGTGGCACCAGCACCACCATCAAAGGCCCAATTTTTAGTACCACTGATCAACAATTATATGTTATTACAATTCCTGATATAATAGTTGACAGCAGGGCGTTCCAGCACCCACCAAGAATAACTGTGAGTGCTTTCAGTGTTGTGCCAACACCAACACCTAAGGGGCCAATTTCTGCAGAGTATATACGGCAGGTCCCTACTTTCAAACATCCAACTTACAAACGACTACTACTTGCAAACGGAAGAAGACAACAGGAAGTGAAAGGAAATCTACCCCTTGGAAGGAAAATTCTCTCCTGTAAGAATTAATATGGGAGAAAGGTGTCTCCTCTCTACTGATGCTTTATCACCAATCCTTGTTTCAATACAAACACCACATTTCAAAAACAGTTGTCATTGGGACGCAAAGTGAGGTGAAATGTTCTGAGCAGGGGCACAGACAGCAAAAAAAATGTGACAGGGGTGATAACCGTTCCCTATGTTTTCCAAAAAGCTAAAAAAAAGGAATTTGGCATGGAGCTACACTTAAACAATGCAGCTGTTCAAAATTACAAACAGATTCTACATAAGAACAGACCTACAGTCCCTGTCTTGTATGCACCGCCTGTATACGGCTGTTCAGAGTATATAGGGCCTTTTTTATTTTGTGTGCGGGGTTCCCCTTAATATCCATACAAGACCCAAAGGGGCTGGTAATGGGCTGGGGTAGGGAGGGGGGGGGGGTTGATGGGGTAGTTATGCCATTTTTCCTAAAGATTTTCATCCATATTACCGGGACCAGACATTGCATTAAAGCCGCAAGCAGTTTTAAATGGCTTTTTTTCCTTTAGAAATGTTATTTTGTGCAGGGACAGTTCTAAACACGGGAAACACGTGGCACTTCACAGGCATACTTTAGACACCCCCCAGGTACAATATTTAAAGGAATATTTGACTTTTTTTTTTTCACTTTATGCATCATTAAAATGACTGCTCCCGGAAAACGTCCGTTTTTAAAACTTCTTTTTGCATTGATACATGTCCCCTGGTGCAGAACCCGGGTTCCCAAACTCTGTTTCGGACAATAACATGGATAATAGTCGTTATAATTAGCACTTTAGAATCCGAACGTTCGCATCCATTGTATTTAATAGGGTTCTAATGTTCGTGCGAACTTTCGGTCCGTTCGCGGATTCTGGTGCGAACCGAACCCGGGGGTGTTCGGCTCATCACTACTGGGCACTAAAACCCCCTTCCTGCCCAAGCCATTTTTCAGCTTTCAGCGCAGTCACACTTTGAATGACAATTGCGCGGTCGTGCGACGTGGCTCCCAAACAAAATTTGCGTCCTTTTTTTCCCACAAATAGAGCTTTCTTTTGGTGGTATTTAATCACCTCTGCGGTTTTTATTTTTTGCGCTATAAACAAAAGAAGAGCGTCCAGTTTGGAAAAAAAACACAATATTTTTTACTTTTTGCTATAATAAATACCCATTTTTTTTTTCAATTAAAATTTTCCTCAGTTTAGGCCGATACGTATTCTTCTACATATTTTTGGTATAAAAAAAAAATCACAATAAGCGCGTATTGATTGGTTTGCGCAAAAGTCATAGTGTCTACAAAATAGGGGATAGTTTTATAGCATTTTTTTTTTTATTTTTTATTAGTAATGGCGGCGATCTGCGATTTTTATTGTGACTGCGATATTGCGGCGGACACATCGGACACTTTTGACACATTTTTGGTACCATTCACATTTATACAGCGATCCCTGCTATAAAAATGCATTGATTACTGTATAAATGTGACTGGCAGGGAAGGGGTTAACCACTAGGGGGCGGGAAGGGGTTAAATATGTTCCCTCAATGTGTTCTAACTGTGGGGGGAGGGGACTGACTGGGGGAGGTGACAGATGGTTGTCCCTATGTACAAGGGACACACCATCAGCCTCCTCTCCCTCACAGGACGTGGATCTGTGTGTTTACACACACAGATCCACTTTCCTGCTTGGTTCCCGGGCAATCGCGGCCGCCGGGCACGCGCACCGGGCCCTTGGTAACGCGGCGGGCGCGCGCGATCCCCCTCCTTCTGAGGGACGTTCAGGAACGTCCACTCAGAAGGAGAGAGCACCCACCCGGCCGTATATGTACAGTGGCCGGGTGGGAAGTAGTTAAACAACTCCAACACACTACACAAGGCAGCCAAGCCGGTGGCCTTATATAGTGTGGGGTGTGTACTAAACCCCCTGAGCTATAATTGGCCAAAGCCACCCTGGCTTTGGCCAATTACGGCTTTCTGTTCAGACGGCGCTGTGATTGGCCAAGCATGCGGGTCATAGTGCATGCTTGGCCAATCATCAGCCAGCAATGCACTGCGATGCTGCAGTGAATTATGGGCTGTGACGCGCCACTCGAATTTGGCACGAACGGTCCATAATGTTCGCAATTCGGCGAACAGCCGAACAGACGATGTTCGAGTCGAACATGGGATCGACTCGAACACGAAGCTCATCCCTAGTAATTATGCTCAAGGCAAAATATCATTCCATCAAGAATAAATTAGGCTTGCTTGGGGTAAAGATCTGATTGCATAGTATTGACAATACATTTAAAGTGAATGGAAACCATTTTTTTTTTTAAAACAAACATGTTATACTTACTGTATCTACACTTGCTATGGGGGCTTTCGTGCAGGCTTGATCTTTAGCCATGTGTAGCAATACCCCGCAGGGGCCGCTGGTTTAATATTTGGGTCTGTCGTTACCTTACTGTTCACCACGTCCGTCCTAGGGGTCTTCCTTGAAGAGTTTCTCACAAATGTCTGCACCAAACACTTATGCCGCATACACACGGCCGTTTTTAATGTCATTGAAAAAAACGACGTTTTTCTCGACGTGATTTTTCGTGTTTCCTCTCAAGCCTGCCTTAGCTACACACTATCGTGAAAAAAAATGCTTGAGCAAAGCGCGGTGACGTACAACACGTACAACGGCACTATAAAGGGAAAGTTCTATTCGGATGGTGCCACCCTTTGGGCTGCTTTTGCTGATCCTCGTATTAGTAAAGTTTGGGGAGAGCCGATTCGCGCTTTTCAGCCTCATGCTCTTCAGTCCGTTACAGCGTGACGAATGTGCCATCTCCATTACGAATGTTAGTTTTACCAGAAGAAGCGCTCCTGTCTCATACTTGATTCTGAGCATGCGCATTTTTTTTCCCCTTGTAAAAGCATACACACTACTGTTTTTCACGACGTTAAAAAGAACGACGTGAAAAACTACCGGAAAAAATTGAGCAGGTTCTAATTTTTTTTAGGCCATTTTTCACGTTGTTAAAAATGCTCTGGAGACTACACACAATCGTTTTTAATGACCAATTAAAAAAATGGCATTTTTCACGTCATGAAAAACGGTCGTGTGTACGCGGCATAAGTCTCTTTTTCTCAAGGGTTTTATTAAAGAACTTCCAGACAGAGGGATGGAGGGTTAGGGGAAATTCAGGTACCTTGCTTGCGGATCACGGGTATTTTCCTAATCCAGAGGACCAACGGCTTCCACACTGGATATAGCCACCACCGGATAGGCCTCTCTCACTGACAGGACCATCCCTGGAACAGTAGGCCCCAGAAACTCCTGTGCCTACTCTCAGTAACTGAGCCTCTGGGAACTGCAGGCCCCGAGGCAGAAAACTGCTAACACATCCCTGAGGCCAGGAGAGCCGTCAGGTCAGGATCGGAAGACCCTGCCAAAACGGTGTCTGGCCCTTAAGTACCATACAAAACAGATTATAGCGCACACATTCAAGAATGACATTTATGCTGCAAGGCTAGTTAAAAACACCTGAACATATACATAAAAATATATACGGGGGTTTGGTCACACTATATGGTCATATAGTGCTAAGCCCACAAACTACCCTGAATTTCGTGGGTCCTACCCTAGTAATAGAATGAAAGAACCTGCGTCTCAACCATGGGAGCCAAACTCCTCTATGTGGGAGAACTGAAGGAATTCCTCCTATGAACTGGTGGCCACTAATAAGAGGTTTTTGGCCCTTAAGTACCCTCTCCCAGAATGTACAGCAGGGTGACCAATCCCACTGAGCTGCTTCTGGGCAAGAGGTACCCAATACATTCAGCCTGCTGCATTTCCAACCCTGACCTGTGGTGACAGCGACACCCACAGGCAGGTGGAAAATGTGCAACCCAGCTGAACTGGAACAGAGACCCGTGATTTGGTACAATTATTCTGAGCTAACTACAGCTCAGACAACTAAATTTACACTAGCGCCTACCCAATAGGAGGGTGCTACACACTTCCCCCACCGCAACAGACAATGTCCTCATCGTCGAGAAAAAACTTGACTCTCAATCCTATAGCCTCGTACACACGGCCGAGATTCTCGTCAGGAAAAAAACCTAGTTTTTCCTGATGAGAATCTTGACAAGAAACTTGTCCTGGCCGAATGTACACACGTACGATTCAAAAGAACCGCCATTCTTTTGAATGGCACGAACGCGGTGTCGTCATTGACTACGACGAGCGTGCGCTCATCACATTCGATGCCGTCGCCGCCATCTTGCTACACCCTATGCCTATGCCTAGGAAGCTACCGCGCATGCGTCAAAGTCATTTCGGGCCTGAGAGTCGATACCTGAATCCCAAAAACTAGGATGGGGAAGGGAAAGTGTGAGGTAGCAAAGAAATACAAAATTAACATGCACATACAGTAAAGTCACATGAACGTATTTTACAATATCTCTCTCTCTCTATCTAAACCACCCATTCTCCAGCAGTTTGACAGAAGATCCATGTACCTAAAAGACAAAAAAACAAACAGACACAGGCAATCACGTAAAACGCTGTACAATAGGAAGCAAAGCCTCACTTCTGAAGAAATTAGCCTTTCTTTCCCCATATCTATTCTTGTGTGTGGGTAGCTAGGTGTAAAAGAAACAAAGTCCAGTTGTGTGAACAAACTCCTACCACCTAGTGGCAGAAGAGCAACATGACAGAGTCCTTTAACACAAGTACTGGTCCAGGTAGTGGAATCTTGACCCTGAAGTTTCCAGAAACCTGACACTAACTAGCTATATGCCCCACAGTCCTTTAATAGAAAAGCAAGAAGTATCTTCTTCTTTATCAACGTGACAACCAGAACCATCACTATAGATGATCACCAGTAAAATCGGGGGTCAGGCAGAGTCAGTGGTTTCCCCTGTTTGTCTAAAGTGGTGATAAAATACACATAGCTGTCCTTTTCAGGCCTGCAGATGACCACTTTGTCAGCATGGATGTGTCTACCATAGCTCCAGTGCAATAAGCACCCGTTAAAGCGGTCATCCATGGCAGGAGAATGACCTGCTCTCCGGAACGGTTTAGGCACGGCCAAATAGTCCCAAACAGCTTCACCGTACCAATTTTCTCTGTTGGCTTCGATTTCTTGTTGCATGATTTCCCTGGGAATGTAGTGAAACTCCAATCTGTATTCAGTGGCTACCCGCTTGTTCAGTAATCGTTATGACCGGGCAAGCCTAGGCAAAGATCTGGTGCTTCCAAGTCCAGGAAGTATACAAGAAGTCGGGGACTTTTGCACCAGAGTATTAACAGACAGCTTTCCTGACCCAAACGAACTGGTAACCTTGGGCAGGACTTCACTAGTAGCAACCAGGGGTTCCACACTGGGTGTTTTCCTCCTCGAGTCCATGGCTGCCCACTCGGAAAAGGTGAAGGCCTAAGCAACATCATCTCCATTGGCCCATAGCATCTCTTGAAACATGGTTTCGAACAAGTCATCGTCTCCATAGATGTCTGATAAAGAATCTAGTTCAGAGTCCCGTAACTCCTTCGCGGGCATATAATTGCGAACAGTTCCCATATGTACATTTTCCCCAGATCTCTCACCCGTTCCTGTCGTGGACTTCTCAGGAATCAGACTTTCCTTTGGATCCGGTCCGGGTAGTCTTTGGGGTGAGCCTCGACCACGGCCACGGGAGGCTTTTACGTATCCCACCTTCCTCTGGACAGGTGCAGCGGGACCAAATGCAGCGGAGGTAACAGCAGTGGCAACGTCCACCGGTGACTCCTCAATGGCAGTAACAGCGCCATCTCCCTCTGGAATAGCACAAGGAGAATTCACTCACTGTCCTTCCAGGTCCCTGGAAACAAGGACTTGCAGAGTGAAAGAAAAAAAACACTCTCCCTACCTACAGTTTTCTGTCCCTAGAAAAAATGTTTTTTTTAATCACAATATAGCACAAGGACAATTCACTCACTGTCCTTACAGGTCCCTGGAAACAAGGACTTGCAGAGTGAAATAAACTGACACTCTCCCTACCTACAGTTTTCTGTCCCTAGAATAAATGTTTTTTTTAAGCACAATATAGCACAAGGACAATTCACTCACTGTCCTTACAGGTCCCTGGAAACAAGGACTTGCAGAGTGAAAGAAAAAAAACACTCTCCCTACCTACAGTTTTCTGTCCCTAGAAAAAATGTTTTTTTTTAATCACAATATAGCACAAGGACAATTCACTCACTGTCCTTACAGGTCCCTGGAAACAAGGACTTGCAGAGTGAAAGAAAATAAACACTCTCCCTACCTACAGTTTTCTGGCCCTAGAATAAATGTTTTTTTTAAGCACAATATAGCACAAGGACAATTCACTCACTGTCCTTACAGGTCCCTGGAAACAAGGACTTGCAGAGTGAAATAAACTGACACTCTCCCTACCTACAGTTTTCTGTCCCTAGAATAAATGTTTTTTTTAAGCACAATATAGCACAAGGAGAATTCACTCACTGTCCTTCCAGGTCCCTGGAAACAAGGACTTGCAGAGTGAAAGAAAAAAAACACTCTCCCTACCTACAGTTTTCTGTCCCTAGAAAAAATGTTTTTTTTAATCACAATATAGCACAAGGACAATTCACTCACTGTCCTTACAGGTCCCTGGAAACAAGGACTTGCAGAGTGAAATAAACTGACACTCTCCCTACCTACAGTTTTCTGTCCCTAGAATAAATGTTTTTTTTAAGCACAATATAGCACAAGGACAATTCACTCACTGTCCTTCCAGGTCCCTGGAAACAAGGACTTGCAGAGTGAAAGAAAAAAAACACTCTCCCTACCTACAGTTTTCTGTCCCTAGAAAAAATGTTTTTTTTTAATCACAATATAGCACAAGGACAATTCACTCACTGTCCTTACAGGTCCCTGGAAACAAGGACTTGCAGAGTGAAAGAAAATAAACACTCTCCCTACCTACAGTTTTCTGGCCCTAGAATAAATGTTTTTTTTAAGCACAATATAGCACAAGGACAATTCACTCACTGTCCTTACAGGTCCCTGGAAACAAGGACTTGCAGAGTGAAATAAACTGACACTCTCCCTACCTACAGTTTTCTGTCCCTAGAATAAATGTTTTTTTTAAGCACAATATAGCACAAGGAGAATTCACTCACTGTCCTTCCAGGTCCCTGGAAACAAGGACTTGCAGAGTGAAAGAAAAAAAACACTCTCCCTACCTACAGTTTTCTGTCCCTAGAAAAAATGTTTTTTTTAATCACAATATAGCACAAGGACAATTCACTCACTGTCCTTACAGGTCCCTGGAAACAAGGACTTGCAGAGTGAAATAAACTGACACTCTCCCTACCTACAGTTTTCTGTCCCTAGAATAAATGTTTTTTTTAAGCACAATATAGCACAAGGACAATTCACTCACTGTCCTTCCAGGTCCCTGGAAACAAGGACTTGCAGAGTGAAAGAAAAAAAACACTCTCCCTACCTACAGTTTTCTGTCCCTAGAAAAAATGTTTTTTTTAATCACAATATAGCACAAGGACAATTCACTCACTGTCCTTACAGGTCCCTGGAAACAAGGACTTGCAGAGTGAAATAAACTGACACTCTCCCTACCTACAGTTTTCTGTCCCTAGAAAAAATGTTTTTTTTAAGCACAATATAGCACAAGGACAATTCACTCACTGTCCTTACAGGTCCCTGGAAACAAGGACTTGCAGAGTGAAAGAAAAAAAACACTCTCCCTACCTACAGTTTTCTGTCCCTAGAAAAAATGTTTTTTTTAATCACAATATAGCACAAGGACAATTCACTCACTGTCCTTACAGGTCCCTGGAAACAAGGACTTGCAGAGTGAAATAAACTGACACTCTCCCTACCTACAGTTTTCTGTCCCTAGAATAAATGTTTTTTTTAAGCACAATATAGCACAAGGACAATTCACTCACTGTCCTTCCAGGTCCCTGGAAACAAGGACTTGCAGAGTGAAAGAAAAAAAACACTCTCCCTACCTACAGTTTTCTGTCCCTAGAAAAAATGTTTTTTTTAATCACAATATAGCACAAGGACAATTCACTCACTGTCCTTACAGGTCCCTGGAAACAAGGACTTGCAGAGTGAAATAAACTGACACTCTCCCTACCTACAGTTTTCTGTCCCTAGAATAAATGTTTTTTTTAAGCACAATATAGCACAAGGACAATTCACTCACTGTCCTTACAGGTCCCTGGAAACAAGGACTTGCAGAGTGAAAGAAAAAAAACACTCTCCCTACCTACAGTTTTCTGTCCCTAGAAAAAATGTTTTTTTTTAATCACAATATAGCACAAGGACAATTCACTCACTGTCCTTACAGGTCCCTGGAAACAAGGACTTGCAGAGTGAAAGAAAATAAACACTCTCCCTACCTACAGTTTTCTGGCCCTAGAATAAATGTTTTTTTTAAGCACAATATAGCACAAGGACAATTCACTCACTGTCCTTACAGGTCCCTGGAAACAAGGACTTGCAGAGTGAAATAAACTGACACTCTCCCTACCTACAGTTTTCTGTCCCTAGAATAAATGTTTTTTTTAAGCACAATATAGCACAAGGAGAATTCACTCACTGTCCTTCCAGGTCCCTGGAAACAAGGACTTGCAGAGTGAAAGAAAAAAACACTCTCCCTACCTACAGTTTTCTGTCCCTAGAAAAAATGTTTTTTTTAATCACAATATAGCACAAGGACAATTCACTCACTGTCCTTACAGGTCCCTGGAAACAAGGACTTGCAGAGTGAAATAAACTGACACTCTCCCTACCTACAGTTTTCTGTCCCTAGAATAAATGTTTTTTTTTAAGCACAATATAGCACAAGGACAATTCACTCACTGTCCTTCCAGGTCCCTGGAAACAAGGACTTGCAGAGTGAAAGAAAAAAAACACTCTCCCTACCTACAGTTTTCTGTCCCTAGAAAAAATGTTTTTTTTAATCACAATATAGCACAAGGACAATTCACTCACTGTCCTTACAGGTCCCTGGAAACAAGGACTTGCAGAGTGAAATAAACTGACACTCTCCCTACCTACAGTTTTCTGTCCCTAGAAAAAATGTTTTTTTTTTAAGCACAATATAGCACAAGGACAATTCACTCACTGTCCTTACAGGTCCCTGGAAACAAGGACTTGCAGAGTGAAAGAAAAAAAACACTCTCCCTACCTACAGTTTTCTGTCCCTAGAAAAAATGTTTTTTTTAATCACAATATAGCACAAGGACAATTCACTCACTGTCCTTACAGGTCCCTGGAAACAAGGACTTGCAGAGTGAAAGAAACTGACACTCTCCCTACCTACAGTTTTCTGTCCCTAGAATAAATGTTTTTTTAAGCACAATATAGCACAAGGACAATTCACTCACTGTCCTTCCAGGTCCCTGGAAACAAGGACTTGCAGAGTGAAAGAAACTGACACTGTCCCTACCTACAGTTTTCTGTCCCTAGAATAAATGTTTTTTTTAAGCACACTATAGCACAAGCACAAAACACACTGACACTCTCCCTACCTATCCTTCTCTTTCCCTAAACTAAAGGAATCCAGGTTAAGCAAGAAAGAAATAACAGTCACTGTCCCTGCCTATGCTGCTCTATCCCTGCTCCGGAACACACTACACTAGGCCGCCGTGCTGGCGGCCTTTTATAGTGTGGGGCGTGTACTAAACACCCTCAGCAATAATTGGCCACAGGCATCCTGCCTGTGGCCAATCATTGCTCTCCTCGCTGCCGGCGCTGTGATTGGCCAAGCATGCGGGGTCACAGTGCATGCTTGGCCAATCACAGCGCCTGGATGACACTGCGATGGCGTAGTGCATTGTGGGCCGTTCGCGTCACTCGAATTTGGCGCGAACGGCCCAAATCGTTCGATCTTCTTCGAACGATCGAACAGCCGATGTTCGAGTCGAACGTATGTTCGACTCGAACACGAAGCTCATCCCTAGTGAACAAGTAGACAGAGAAACAAATACCCAACACTGTAACACATATATAAGAAATGTGTACAAATCAGGCCTAGAGTACACTGCTCAGCGCAAACTAATACTACTCTTCCTGAGTCACCTTTAAAGTTTGTGCAGAAACAGTATAAAAAATGGAAACGCTTTATCCTCTGAATGAATCCGAGAGTGAATAGATAGAAAAGCAGCCGTTTAAAAGTTATAATGATACAAAAATATTATAAAATAACACAAGGAGCAGTCCAAAACTTGCAACAGTCCAATGTTATAACAGCACTAATTAATGGATAAGTGTCCAACTCTACATTGAAATAATGACGATGTAGCAATTGAATCTATGGTGGTTGGTGATCCTAGGTAATAGTCTGTATGTGCACCCTACACCGACTCCCAGTCTTCACCACATGAGGCACTCTTTCCCCTATGGGGTTAAACTCACCAGAACGTTGAAAAATATCAGCCTTAAGTAATGATATCCTTTAACTAGATTCCCATCATCAAATGCGGAAGGTAAGTGAATGATGTACTTCAGTCGGGATCATAAAATACAAAAGAATGCTGACATAGCGTAATCCTGTTTTGTTAAAACGTCCCCAAATACAAATACCCTCCTTCAAACATACGTACAAAACAAACATTTAATAAAGCATGGTAAAGAACGAGTCATATCCAACTTCAACAGAGGGCTTGACTACACGGCGTTACAGCAGGGGTTATATAGTCACGCCTCCCAACTCATTGGACAGCCATACACGACCTATCTATTCTAATAGGTGCACATTAGGACAGCATCATTTTGCATAGCTGACTCTCCAGAGCTGAGAGCGCGGAACACACACCTGCACTGCACATAAAAGTAATCTCAAATATAAAATAATATGTCATTTAAAATGGTAGCGGCGAACTTTCGGTGTTACATATAATAGTGCACTAATTCATTAATAGGTACATATACTATCTAAAACAAAAAAAAACAGTTAGTACCGGAGTGCAATGTGAACACAGAACATCTTATATAAACAGGACTCTGTTTACTCAAAATTAAGCATAAAATATTACTATTTAAAATATTGGAATGATGAGTCATAACCAATTGGTAGGACTACACCAAGTATAAATGTTATCCAACAATATAATATCAGTAAAAATATATATGTAAAAAACTTATAACACATATATAAATACACAGCAATCGGTCACATATTCAGTAGTCGCTTATAAAACAATTAATATCGAGGTCGACTGTAACACATATATTGGATACTTTCCCTCTGTGTCTTCGACACACAGACCAGCAAACTGTGATAAACATATGCATATATTGAACACAATGTAAATTGAACAATATCCTATAGATTGGCTCCCCCTGTGTTTATAGTTCAATGCATTAGCAAAAGAATCTAAAGAAGTTGTGCACAGCAAAAAAGAAAAAAGAAATGTTCCTTCAGTTCCGGTTATCTTCAGCTAGCCTGTTGTTTATACTGCAGTAAAATTTGTAATCCAAGGTGGAAAAGAAGAACAAAGATAAACTAATCTGCACTTTATCTGAAGGAGTGTTACCACTAGGCATGAGCTTCGAGTTCGAGTCGAACTCATGTAAAACTCGAACATTGCCTGTTCGCCCGTTCGCCGAACAGCGAACAATTTGGGGTGTTCGCAGCAAATTCAAAAAGACGCAGAACACCCTGTAAAAGTCTATGGGAGAAATCTAAAGTGCTAATTTTAAAGGCTTATATGCAAGTTATTGTCATAAAAAGGGTTTGGGGACCCGGGTCCTGCCCCAGGGGACATGTATCAATGCAAAAAAAAGTTTTAAAAACTGAAGTTTTTTCGGGAGCAGGGCCTCCCATGCCTTTTTCTCCCTTAACCCTCTACTAGGGATGAGCCGAACACCCCCCCGGCTCGGTTCACACCAGAACCTGCGAACGGACTGAAAATCAGGTCTGGTATGGATTTTAAGGGGAACTCCACGCCAAATGAAAAAAATTGCGTGGAGTTCCCCCCAAAAATCCAGACCCTTTATTCGAGCACGCAACCTGGCAGGCCGCAGGAAAAGAGGGGGGGACGAGAGAGACATGTTGATGGGGACAAAGGCCTCATCCCCACAACCCTTGCCCGGTGGTTGTGGGGGTCTGTAGGCGGGGGCTTATCGGAATCTGGAAGACCCCTTTAACAAAGGGGACCCCCAGATCCCGGCCCCCCCTATGTGAATTGGTAAGGGGTACATTGTACCCCTACCATTTCACAAAGAAAGTGTAAAAAATTGTAAAAGCCCCCGATTCCGATAAGCCCCCCCACCCGCAGACCCCCACAACCACCGGGCAAGGGTTGTGGGGATGAGGCCCTTGTCCCCATCAACATGGGGACATGGTGCTTTGAGGGGTCACAGACCCCCAAAGCATCCTCCCCATGTTGAGGGCATGTGGCCTGGTACGGTTCAGGAGGGGGGAGCTCTCTCATCCCCCCTCTTTTCCTGCGGCCTGCCAGGTTGCATGCTCGGATAAAGGGTCTGGTATGAATTTTTGGGGGGAACCCCACGTCATTTTTTTAAAATTTGACGCAGGGTTCCCCTTAATATCCATACCAGACCTGAAGGGCCTGGTAATTGAATGTGGGGGGACCCCCACGCATTTTTTTTATTTTTATCAATGACTTTTCTCTGTATTGCCGGGAGCCGACAATTCATTATAGCTGCGAGTGCTTTTAAATGACTGGTTTTCCTTCAGAAATGACACTTTGTGCAGGGACAGTTCTAAGCACGAGAAACAAGCGCTGCTTTACAGGCATACTATACACACCCCCTAGGTACGAAATTTTAAGGAATATTTCACTTTTATTGTTTCACTTTACGCATTATTAAAATCACTTCTCCCGAAAAAACGACCGTTTTTAAAGCTTTTTTTTGCATTGATACATGTCCCCTGGGGCAGGACCCGGTTCCCCAAACATTTTAAGACAATAACTTGCATATAAGCCTTTAAAATTAGCACTTTAGATTTTTCATGCTCGAGTCCCATAGACTTTAACGGTGTTCGGATGTTCGAACTAATGTATTGCCTGTTCGCAAGTTCTGGTGCGAACCGAACTGGGGGGTGTTCGGCGCATCCCTACTCTTGATACTTGTTATGCTGTCCTATCATTGTGTACTGATTGTAGGGAGAATGTACCTCCTCTATTGTTCCTTTACTGTAAATTGTTCATTATCTTTCAATAAAAATGTATTGAACAAGAAACACGCAGCAACCCCACGGGACCATCGCTACATGTATGTATACAGTATGTGACAGAAAATACATGAGATACGAATTCCACCTACAATTTACAGTCTACAAAATGGTGTTAACTTCCACTTCCTCATTAAATCCTGTTGATGTTAAAGTATTCAGGGTATAGATCCAATATGTCTCCTGATGGCATAGCCTATGGAATCTTTCAGCAGTAGGGGCATCCTTGGGTACGGATTTAATAACTCGTACTTAAAGACGCTGCTCAGGGGACCCACCGTGCTTCAGGACAAAGTGTCTAGAACACTATTGCATTGATGCATACCCACTAGCTTACTAAAGGATAAATAGATGCTTGGGGCTCTGGCAACATGATTTAAGTTTGCTAGGTGCAATTTTACTTTTCAATTTGGATGTCCTCTCATGTGTAAATTTTTTGGTAAAAGTGGTTTCCATTTGGGATCTTGTAGGGCTATTGCCCAGTTCTTTAAAATCTCCTCCATCCCCTTAGATTTGCAAAGAAATAGAGTTATGAATAGACATGTGCAATTTGTTTAGTTACAAATTCGTTATTCGTCAAAATTCGTTATATTCGTTAATTCGTAAACATACGAATGAACGAACAGTTTACTAAAATTACCAACGAACAACGAATTATCGAAAAGAACGAATATGGAAAACAACGAAAATACAAAATTATTAAATTAGAAACAGCGAAAATACGAAAGAGTGAAAAAACTAAAACATAGATTCAAAATAACGAAAATCAAAATGAACGAAAACTCGAAAATACGAATAAACCGAAAACGGAAATCAAAACAACGAAAATACGAAATAACGAAAATTCCAATTCGTTAATTCTAATATATTTCTGGACGTTGGCCAATAAGCTTGTCCCTTCCCCTGAAGAGGTTGTCCCTTCCCCGAATGAGCTTGTTTCTTATTCCCTTGTGTGTTTTTCTGTGTTAGACTGCAGTGCATTCCATCCAGAGTCCAGATAGGGTGTGGTTGGGTAGGTGGCACTGTTTTGGTGGATTTGTGAGTTAAGTTGTGACTTGTGAGAGAGAAATTCTTTGTTTCTTAAGCATACTCTGTCTAGATTCTAATTTCTATATTTCTATTTTGTAATATCTCTGACATATTTTTGTTTTCTCCTATGTCAGACTGCATTCTAGACAGGGTGTGGGTGGTGTTGGATTTGTGAGTCACTCTCTTGTGACACAGAGAGTGATAGAGAAATTATAAATTTCTACTTAGGCTTACTATTTATTATTCCTAGGATTTTCTGCAGTTATTTTTTTCCCCTTTTGTGAGACAGTGTGGGACTGTGTTTTATTATCTTGCTGTCTGTCTGTCTGCCCTACATAATTTTTTTTGTTGTGTTAGCCAGTGACACTACTAGGCCAGCCCAGGCAGCATCTACTAGATATTGATGGTGGTAGAAGTAGATTAGTAGATCTTTGTTGCATGTTAATCCCGACCAATTGTAAGGACCGGTAAATTAATAATACTCCTCAATCCCTTTATTTTCCTGAACCAATTTTTATTTTTATTTTTTTATTTATTTAAAAAAAAAAGAAGATAAATACTAATACTATTTAAAAATAGAAATATTATATAACGTTAGTAGCGTAGCGCCATTGACACATTACGGAAAATTACGAATTATGCCCCGATTACGAATCTACAAAAACAATGTTACGAAAGTACGAATAAATGAGCAAGTCAATCTCACGAAAGTACGAATTAAAAAATTACGACGAGTAGTGTTTCGAATGAACGGAAAATGTAATGTGGGTAAATGAGAGACTTAGTTTGTTGCTATTCTAAAAGCTCAGGGTCATCCCAAATAATGATGATATCATCTATATACCTCCCATACAATATAATGTATTAGGCAAATGGGTTGTCTTTCCAAATGCTGAGATTGTCTCAATAATGCATTGTGAAATTGGCATAATTATGTGCCCCTGATCTGTAGAAAATAGTCACGATGAAAACGAAAGTAATTATTAGGGATGAGCCGAACACCCCCGGTTCGGTTCGCACCAGAACCTGCGAACGGACTGAAAGTTTGCGCAAACTTTAAAACCCTATTAAATACAATGGACTCGAACTTTCTAAATCAAAAGTGCTAATTATCAAGGCTAATATGCAAGTTATTGTCCTAAAAAGGGTTTGGGGACCCGGGTCCTGCCCCAGGGGAAAAAAAAAGTTTTAAAAACGGCCGTTTCTTCGGGAGCAGTGATTTTAATCATGCTTAAAGTGAAAAAAAAGTGAAATATTCCTTTAAATATCGCACCGGGGGGGGGGGGGTGTGTGTGTAAAGTATGCCTGTGAAGCGGCACGTGTTTCCTGTGTTTAGAACTGTCCCTGCACAAAATGACATTTCTAAAGGAAAAAAAGTAATTTAAAACTGCTTGCGGCTTTAATGTAATGTCTGGTCCCGGAAATATGGATAAAAATCATTGAGAAAAATGGCATGGGTACCCCCCCCCCCCCCCTCAGCCCACTACCAGCCCCTTTGGGTCTTGTATGGATATTAAGGGGAACCCCGCACCCAAATAAAAAAAAAGTCCCTATATACTCTGAACAGCAGTATACAGGCGGTGCAAACAAGAGAGGGACTGTAGGTTTGTTCTTGAGTAGAATCTGTTTGTAATTTGGAACAGGTACATTTTTAAAGGGTAGCTGCAGCCAAAAAATCTATTTTTAAGCTTTTTGGAAAACATAGGGAAGGGTTATCACCCCTGTAACATGTGTTTTGCTGTCTGTGCACCTGTTCAGAACATTTCACCTCACTTTCCGTCCCAATGACAAATGTTTTTTGAAAATTAGTTTTTTTTATTGAAACAAGGATTGGTGATAAAGCATCAGTAGAGATCACCTTTTTCCCATATTAACTCTTACAGGAGAGAATTTCCCTTCCTAGGGGTAGATTACCTCTCACTTCCTGTTGTCTCCTTCCGTTTGCAAGTAGGAGTCATTTGTAATTTGGATGTTTGAAAGTAGGGGCCTGCCGTATATACTCTGCAGAAATTTGGCCCTTAGGTGTTGGTGTTGCCACAACACTGTAAGCCCTCACAGTTACTCTTGGTGGGCGCTGGAACGCCCTGCTGTGAACTATTATATCAAGAATTGTAATTACATGCCATCGGTGGGAAAGGTGTCCAAGTCTGATCTTGCCCCTAGGTATTCCTGCACCATGTAAACCAGACGCTGGCGATGGTTGCTGGAACCGATCATACCTTGGGGCTGAATACTAAAAAATTGTCTGAACGCATCGGTCAGACGGCCACCTTCTCCACCGCTCCTTCTTTGACTGCCCAAAGCCTCAGCAACACGTTGTCCAGGAACAGGAATTTGTAACCTCCCAGTCTCTGGGAACGCGTTGCACAGACCTTTCTGCAAGGCCTCCCGAAGATGATTCATCCTCTGCTCCCTCTGCAACGGCAAGAGAAGGTCCGCAACCTTACCCTTGTAACGTGGATCAAGGAGGGATGCCAGCCAGTAATGATCCCTCTCTGATCGCACGAAATACGAGGATCCTTCCGCAGGCTTTGCAGGATCAGGGAGGCCATGCAGCGTAGGTTTGCTGAGGCATTTGGTGCGGAGTCCTCTGGGTTACTGAGGACGACATGATCCACAGCCACTTCCTCCCAGCCACGTACAAGTCCACGGGTGTCTTGGGACTGTAATTGATCCCTTGAAGACTGCTGCTGATACTGAGTGCTAATCTCCACCTCTATGCTGACACAATCATCCTCCTCGTCCTCTTCCTGTGTGATAGCCAGGTCAGCAGGAACACTGTCTGGATAAAGGGGGCCTTGAGAGGTAAGGAAGTCCTTCTCTTCCTGCCTCTGTTCTGCCTCAAGTGTCCTGTCCATTATTCCATGCAGCGTGTGCTCCAACAGGACAGTGCATGCATCCCTAATCAAAAAAATCCAAGCTACCCTGACCCTGTCCTGGTGCCATATTGCAACAGATACTCATTGATGGCCCTCTGCTGCGTGTGCAGCCGCTGCAGCATGGCCAACGTAGAGTTCCACCTGGTGGGCATGTCACAGATTAGGCGGTTCTTGGGCAGGTTGTAATCCTTTTGCAGCTCAGCCAGCCGAGCACTGGCATTATATGCCCTAAGAGTTTCCTGGCCAGCTTCAGGACCTCCTGTAAGCCCGGGTACCTGCCCAAGAACCGCTGTACCACCAAGATAAGGACGTGAGCCAAACAGGGCACATATGTCAGTTGTCCCTGTCGGAGGGCGGAGAGGAGGTTGGTGCCATTGTCGCAAATCACCTTTCCTGGCTTAAGCTGGCGTGGCGTCAACCACCTCTGAGCCTGCCCCTGCAGAGCTGACAGAATCTCTGCCCCAGTGTGACTCCTGTCCCCCAAGCACACCAGCTCAAGCACCGCATGGCATCATTTTGCCTGCGTACTTGCGTAGCCCCTTGAACGCCTATGAAGCACTGCTGGTTCCAAGGACAAAGCACAGGTAGAGGCCATGGAGGAAGAAGAAGAGGAGAGGGTGGAGGAGAGAGGTGTGTCAGAATCACCAGTAGTAACATTTTGGAGGCGTGGTGGCAGAACAACCTCCAACACTGCTGCACCTTGTCCTGCATCCTTCCCAGCTGCCAGCAGAGTCACCCAATGCGCTGTGAAAGATAGGTAATGTCCCTGTCCATGCCTGCTGGACCATGAGTCAGCGGTAATATGCACCTGACCACTCTGTCCAGCGAGGCCAAGACATTGCCTTCCACTGCCGGTAGAGAGCCGGAATCGCCATCCGTGAGAAAAAGTGGCGTTTGGGAACCTGCCACTGAGGAACCGCACATTCCACAAACTCACGGAAGGGGGCAGAGTCTACCAACTGAAAAGGCAGCAGTTGAAGTGCTAGCAATTCAGCCAAGCTAGCATTCAACCGCTGGGCATGTGGATGGCTGGGAACAAACTTTTTTGCGGCGGTGCAGCAGCTGGGGCAGGGAAATTTGCCTGGTACAATCGGACGTCGGTGTACCGATAGCAGATTGCCTGCAAGTACTTGGCTGTGACACACCTAATTCCACACCTTCATTCCTCTCAGTGCAGGTTTCAGAGAGGACTGAAGGTATAGTGGGGTTGGAGATCCCAGCTGATGAGGAGCAAGGAGAGGTCCGCTTTGTTCTTTGGTGTGGGTCTTTTAGGTAGGCTTGCCAACAAACTGCATGGCAGGTCGACATATGTCTGGTCAAGCACGTGGTGCCCAATCGGCTGATGTTTTGGCCACGCGAGATACGCTTTAGACATATGTTGCAAATGGCAACGGTGCGATCTGCTGCACACGTCTGAAAAAAGGCCCACACCAAAAAACTTTTGGAATAACGCGCAGAGACAGCAGCGCCCTGCACATGCGGATCTCTGCTGTGTGATGCAGTCGGTGTGCTGCCCTTAAGCTGGCCCCTGGAGGGCATCCTGCCTCATTGGAGATGTGCCTCCTCCTCTGTCCTATCAGGCACCCACGTGGAGTCAGTGACCTCATCATCCCCTCCCTCCTTATCCCTGGAGCAAATCTGGCAGTATGCTGCAGCTGGGGGAACATGACTGCCAGATAGCTGTCCTTGTTGGGCACCCCCTCTCTCTGGGCTCACATTACTACCCCCTCTCTCTGGGCTCACGTTACTGCCTTCCTCCAGCTGGGTTCCATCATCGGAGCCTTCAAAACGCTGGGCATCCTCCTGGAGCATGTACCCAACACCGTGGGCAAACAGTTCGGGGGACTCCTCAGGATGACATGGTGGGGCTAGGGAAGGAGTGACTGATGCCATTGAGCCAAGGGAAGAGGCCGCTTTGGCAGCTGCTTTGCCAGACAAAGTACCTTGAGCCTGGGTGAGAGAGGATGAGGAGGATGAGGACGGCTTGGTCATCCACTCTACCTAGTCTTGGCGCATGTTGCGGCTCAACATGGCCAGCTGACGAAAAGAAGGACAAGCGTGTCCCACGACCACGTGCTAATGAGGATGCACCGTGTCCACGACCAGCACTGTTGCCTCTAGACACAGAGCCTGCTTGCCCTCTTTTATTGCCTCGTGACTGTCTGCCTCTCCTTGTTTGCCTTCCAGACATACTAATGGTCTGCAGTGAGATGTAGCTGCACAAAGGTGGGATGTATATGTATGTATATATATATATATATATATATATATATATATATATATATATATATCTGTACTGATTATAATGCAGCTATCAGAATCAACTGCCTGCTGTGGTATTAGTATGGGAAAAGCAGCAATTGTTTTCAGTTAGTTTTAGGTGAAAACTGTGCAGAGGACATAGTACACTAACTGAAAATACTTGCAGCTCTGTGTCTATGGTTTTATTATGAGAACACCACTATTAGTCACTAACTGTATTCAGGTAAGCTTTAGGAAAATGCTATGCAAAGCACACAGTACCCTAAGTGAAACACTGACTGCAGCTAGAAAAATCACCTGCCTGCCTGTCACAGTATAGAGAATAACAGGAACGGATCTTGCTAAACTGAATACAGTGTATAAATATATATACACAACACCTAGGATACATATATATCCTCTACACACTGTAACTGCAGCTAACTGACTCTTCTGCCTGCTCTATCTAACTCAATATAAATGACACTGTCTCTCTCTGTAATCTCTCTCTTTAACCACCTCCCTACTGGGCACTAGGGATGAGCTTCGTGTTCGAGTCGAACATACGTTCGACTCGAACATCGGCTGTTCGATCGTTCGACGAAGATCGAACGATTTGGGCCGTTCGTGCCAAATTCGAGTGACGCGAACGGCCCACAATGCACTACGCCATCGCAGTGTCATCCAGGTGCTGTGATTGGCCAAGCATGCACTGTGACCCCGCATGCTTTGCCAATCACAGCGCCGGCAGCGAGGAGAGCAATGATTGGCCACAGGCAGGATGCCTGTGGCCAATTATTGCTGAGGGGGTTTAGTACACGCCCCACACTATAAAAGGCCGCCAGCGCGGCGGCCTTGTGTAGTGTGTTCCGGAGCAGGGAAAGAGAAGCATAGGCAGGGACAGTGTCATTTTTTTCCTTTACTAATCCTGGATTCCTTGTGTTTAGGGACAAATAAGGATAGGTAGGGAGAGTGTCAGTGTGTTATTCTGTGCTAAACCTTGTTTGTAGGGACAGAGTAGGACAGTGAGTGAAACTGACAGTGTGCTATTCTGTTCTAAACCAATCTTGCTGAACCATATTTGAAATCCTTGAGTTTAGGGACAGAGAGGTACAGTGAGGGAAAGTGTCAGTGTGCTATTCTGTGCTAAATCTTGTTTGTAGGGACAGAGTAGGACAGTGAGGGAAAGTGTCAGTGTGCTATTCTGTTCTAAACCAATTTTGCTGAACCATATTTGAAATCCTTGAGTTTAGGGACAGAGAAGGACACTCGTGGAAACTATCAGTGTGCTATTCTGTGCTAAATCTTGTTTGTAGGGAGGGACAGAGTAGGACAGTGAGGGAAAGTGTCAGTGTGCTATTCTGTTCTAAACCAATTTTGCTGTTCCATATTTGAAATCCTTGAGTTTAGGGACAGAGAAGGACACTCGTGGAAACTATCAGTGTGCTATTCTGTGCTAAATCTTGTTTGTAGGGAGGGACAGAGTAGGACAGTGAGGGAAAGTGTCAGTGTGCTATTCTGTTCTAAACCAATTTTGCTGTTCCATATTTGAAATCCTTGAGTTTAGGGACAGAGAAGGACACTCGTGGAAACTATCAGTGTGCTATTCTGTGCTAAATCTTGTTTGTAGGGAGGGACAGAGTAGGACAGTGAGGGAAAGTGTCAGTGTGCTATTCTGTTCTAAACCAATTTTGCTGTTCCATATTTGAAATCCTTGAGTTTAGGGACAGAGAAGGACACTCGTGGAAACTATCAGTGTGCTATTCTGTGCTAAATCTTGTTTGTAGGGAGGGACAGAGTAGGACAGTGAGGGAAAGTGTCAGTGTGCTATTCTGTTCTAAACCAATTTTGCTGAACCATATTTTCAATCCTTGAGTTTAGGGACAGAGAAGGACACTCGTGGAAACTATCAGTGTGCTATTCTGTGCTAAATCTTGTTTGTAGGGAGGGACAGAGTAGGACAGTGAGGGAAAGTGTCAGTGTGCTATTCTGTTCTAAACCAATTTTGCTGTTCCATATTTGAAATCCTTGAGTTTAGGGACAGAGAAGGACACTCGTGGAAACTATCAGTGTGCTATTCTGTGCTAAATCTTGTTTGTAGGGAGGGACAGAGTAGGACAGTGAGGGAAAGTGTCAGTGTGCTATTCTGTTCTAAACCAATTTTGCTGTTCCATATTTGAAATCCTTGAGTTTAGGGACAGAGAAGGACACTCGTGGAAACTATCAGTGTGCTATTCTGTGCTAAATCTTGTTTGTAGGGAGGGACAGAGTAGGACAGTGAGGGAAAGTGTCAGTGTGCTATTCTGTTCTAAACCAATTTTGCTGAACCATATTTTCAATCCTTGAGTTTAGGGACAGAGAAGGACACTCGTGGAAACTATCAGTGTGCTATTCTGTGCTAAATCTTGTTTGTAGGGAGGGACAGAGTAGGACAGTGAGGGAAAGTGTCAGTGTGCTATTCTGTTCTAAACCAATTTTGCTGAACCATATTTTCAATCCTTGAGTTTAGGGACAGAGAGGTACAGTGAGTGAAACTGACAGTGTGCTATTCTGTTCTAAACCAATTTTGCTGAACCATATTTTCAATCCTTGAGTTTAGGGACAGAGAAGGACAGTGAGTGAAATTGACAGTGTGCTATTCTGTTCTAAACCAATTTTGCTGAACCATATTTGAAATCCTTGAGTTTAGGGACAGAGAAGGACACTCGTGGAAACTATCAGTGTGCTATTCTGTGCTAAATCTTGTTTGTAGGGAGGGACAGAGTAGGACAGTGAGGGAAAGTGTCAGTGTGCTATTCTGTTCTAAACCAATTTTGCTGTTCCATATTTGAAATCCTTGAGTTTAGGGACAGAGAAGGACACTCGTGGAAACTATCAGTGTGCTATTCTGTGCTAAATCTTGTTTGTAGGGAGGGACAGAGTAGGACAGTGAGGGAAAGTGTCATAAACCAATTTTGCTGAACCATATTTGAAATCCTTGAGTTTAGGGACAGAGAAGGATAGGCAGGGGACAGTGTCAGTGTCATTGTTGCTAAGCCTCCTGCACAGTATACACCTGAAGGTAGCCCTTATTGCTCTTTTTCCCATCTCCCTGCAGGCCATCCATTAAAATGTCTGGAAGGCAAACAAGGAGAGGCAGACAGTCAGGAGGCAGAAAAAGAGGGCAAGCAGGCTCTGTGTCTGGGGGCAACAGTGCTGGTCGTGGGCGCGGTGCATTGTCATCAGCACATGGCCATGGGACACGCTTGTCCTTCTTTTCGGCAGCTGGACATGTTGAGCCACATCATGCCGAAGACTTGGTAGAGTGGATGACCAAGCCCACCTCATCCTCCTCATCCTCTCTCACCCAGGCTCAGGGTACTGGCAAAGCAGCTGCCAAAGCGTCCTCTTCTCTGGTATCATTATCTTCATTAGTCAATCCTTCCCTAGACCCACCATGTCCTCCTCCTGAGGAGTCCCCCGAACTGTTTGAGCACAGTGTTGGGTACATGCTCCAGGAGGATGCCCAGCGTTTCGAAGGATCTGATGATGATACCCAGCTAGAGGAAGGCAGTAGCGTGAGAGCAGAGAGAGGGGATGCTCAAGAAGGACACCAATCTGGCAGTCATGCTCCAGCAGCTGCAGCATACTGCCAGATTGGCTCCAGTGATGAGGAGGGAGGGGATGATGAGGTCACTGACTCCACGTGGGTGCCTAATAGGAGAGAGGAGGAGGAGGAGGATGAGGAGGAGGCACATCTCCAACGAGGCATGATGCCCTTGAGTGGCCAGCGTATGGGCAGCACACCGATGGAATCACACCGCAGAGCTCCGCCTGTGCAGGGCGCTGCCTCTGCCCATCATTCCAAAAGTTCTTTGGTGTGGGCCTTTTTTGAGGCGAGTGCATCAGATCGCACAGCTGCTGTTTGCAACATATGTCTCAAGCGTATATCGCGTGGCCAAAACATCAGCCGCTTGGGCACCACATGCTTGATCAGACATATGTTGACCTGCCATGCAGCTCGTTGGCAAGCCTACCTTAAAGACCCACACCAAAGAACAAAGCTGACCTCTTCTTGCACCGCATCAGCTGGGATCTCCAACCCCAGTATACCTTCAGTTCTCTCTGAAACCTGCTCTGAGAGGAATGAAGGTGTAGAATTAGGTGTGTCACAGCCAAGTACTTGCGGGCACTCTGCTAGCAGTACACCGACGTCCGATTCTAGCAGGCAAATTTCCCTGCCCCAGCTGCTGGACCGTCGAAAGAAGTTCACTCCCAGCCATCCACATGCCCAGCGGTTGAATGCTAGCTTGGCTAAATTGCTAGCGCTTCAACTGCTGCCTTTTCAGTTGGTAGACTCGGCCCCCTTCCGTGAGTTTGTGCAATGTGCGGTTCCTCAGTGGCAGGTTCCCAAACGCCACTTTTTCGCACGGAAGGCGATTCCGGCTCTCTACAGGCATGTGGAAGGCAATGTCTTGGCCTCGCTGGACAGGGCGGTCAGCGGTAAGGTGCATATTACCGCTGACTCATGGTCCAGCAGGCATGGACAGGGACGTTACCTTTCTTTCACGGCCCATTGGGTCACTCTTTTGGCAGCTGGGAAGGATGCAGGACAAGGTGCAGTAGTGTTGGAGGTTGTTCCACCGCCACACCCCCAAAATGCTACTACTGGTTGTGACACACCTCTCTCCTCCACCCCCTCCTCTTCTTCTTCCTCAATGGCCTCTTCCTGTGGTTTGTCCTCGGAACCAGCGGTGCTCCGTAGGCGATCAAGGGGCTACGCAAGTACGCAGGCAAAAAGATGCCATGCCGTGCTTGCGCTGGTGTGTTTGGGGGACAGGAGCCACACTGGGGCAGAGGTCCTGTCTGCTCTGCAGGGGCAGGCCGAGAGGTGGTTGACGCCACGCCAGCTTAAGCCAGGAATGGTGGTTTGCGACAATGGCACCAACCTCCTCTCCGCCCTCCGACAGGGACAACTGACCCATGTGCCCTGTATGGCTCACGTCCTTAACCTGGTGGTGCAGCGGTTCTTGGGCAGGTACCCGGGCTTACAGGATGTCCTGAGGCAGGCCAGGAAAGTCTGTGTGCATTTCCGCAGATCTTATAATGCCAGTGCTCGCCTGGCTGAGCTGCAAAAGGAGTTGAACCTGCCCAAGAACCGCCTTATATGTGACATGCCCACCAGGTGGAACTCAACGTTGGCCATGCTGCAGCGGCTGCACACGCAGCAGAGGGCCATCAATGAGTACCTGTGCGACTACGGCACCAGGACAGGGTCAGCGGAGCTCGGGTTTTTTTCACCACGCCAGTGGGGCATGATCAGGGATGCATGCACTGTCCTGGCACCATTTGAGGAGGCCACGAGGATGGTGAGCAGTGACAGTGCATGCATCAGTGACACTGTACCTCTTGTCCACCTGTTGGAGCACACGCTGCGTGGAATAATGGACAGGGCACTTGAGGCAGAACAGAGGCAGGAAGAGGAGGACTTCCTTGCCTCTCAAGGCCCCCTTTACCCAGACAGTGTTCCTTCTGTCCCACCCATCGCACAGGAAGAGGAGGAGGAGGAGGATTGTGTCAGCATGGAGGTGGAGGCTGGCACTCAGCATCATCAGCAGCAGTCTTTTAGGGATGATTTACAGTCCCAAGAAACCAGTGGACTTGTACGTGGCTGAAAGGAGGTGGCTGCGGATCATGTCGTCCTTAGTGACCCGGAGGACTCCGGACTGAATGCCTCAGCTAACCTACGCTGCATGGCCTCCCTGATCCTGCAAAGTCTGCGGAAGGATCCTCGTATTTTTCGGATCAAGGAGAGGGACCATTACTGGCTGGCCACTCTCCTTGATCCACGGTACAAGGGTAAGGTTGCGGACCTTATCTTACCGTCGCAGAGGGAGCCGAGGATGAGACAACTCTGGGAGGCCTTGCAGAAAGGTCTGTGCAACGCGTTCCCAGAGACTGGGAGGTTACAAACTCCTGGTCCTGGACAACGAGTTGCTGAGGCTTCGGGCAGTCAAAGAAGGAGCGGTGGGGAAGGTGGCCGTCTGACCGATGCGTTCAGACAATTCTTTAGTCCGCAGCCCCAAAGTATGATCGGTTCCAGCAACCATCGCCAGCGTCTGATATACATGGTCCAGGAATACCTAGGGGCAAGGTCAGACTTGGACACCTTCCCCACCGAAAATCCTCTGGCTTACTGGGTCTTGAGGATGGATCACTGGCCAGAGCTTGCACAGTATGCAATTGAGCTACTGGCCTGTCCTGCATCCAGCGTTCTTTCAGAACGCACATTCAGTGCTGCTGGAGGATTTGTCACGGATCACAGGGTGCGCCTGTCCACCGACTCGGTTGATCGACTGACTTTCATCAAGATGAACCAGTCTTGGATCACCACCAGCTACCACACACCTGATGCTGATATAACAGACTAATTGATTTTAAAATGTCACATCCCTTCAAGACTGATGCTGATGCTGAGTGCCTGTGCTGTTATGTTGACTGGCTATCCTCCTCCTCAATGATACGATTAATGATGATAGCTTGGAAGATCATTTTGGTTTATGGGTGACGCCACCAGTGGCTAAGGCCCAATTTTTCAGCCCCTGTTTAACAGGGGCGTGTAATTAAAATTTTTGATGCAATACTTTGCAACAGGCCTCATTGCTGTGCTCCAAGTACAGTATCTGTGAGGGGTTGCAGTGTTGTGCCACCAGTGCCTAAGGCCCAATTTTTCAGCCCCTGTTCAACAGGGGCATGCAATTATGATTATTGATCTAATAATTCACAGCAGGGCCCATTGCTGCGCCCACCAAGACTAACTGTCAGGCCTTACAGTGTTGTGGCACCAGCACCACCATCACCACCACCACCACCACCACCAAAGGCCCAATTTTTCAGCCCCTGTTCAACAGGGGCATGCAATTATAATTATTGATCTAATAATTCACAGCAGGGCCCATTGCTGCGCCCACCAAGAGTAACTGTCAGGCCTTACAGTGTTGTGGCACCAGCACCACCATCACCACCACCACCACCACCAAAGGCCCAATTTTTCAGCCCCTGTTCAACAGGGGCATGCAATTATAATTATTGATCTAATAATTCACAGCAGGGCCCATTGCTGCGCCCACCAAGAGTAACTGTCAGGCCTTACAGTGTTGTGGCACCAGCACTACCATCAAAGGCCCAATTTTTAGTACCACTGATCAACAATTATATGTTATTACAATTCCTGATATAATAGTTGACAGCAGGGCGTTCCAGCACCCACCAAGAATAACTGTGAGTGCTTTCAGTGTTGTGCCAACACCAACACCTAAGGGGCCAATTTCTGCAGAGTATATACGGCAGGTCCCTACTTTCAAACATCCAACTTACAAACGACTACTACTTGCAAACGGAAGAAGACAACAGGAAGTGAAAGGAAATCTACCCCTTGGAAGGAAAATTCTCTCCTGTAAGAATTAATATGGGAGAAAGGTGTCTCCTCTCTACTGATGCTTTATCACCAATCCTTGTTTCAATACAAACACCACATTTCAAAAACAGTTGTCATTGGGACGCAAAGTGAGGTGAAATGTTCTGAACAGGGGCACAGACAGCAAAAAAAATGTGACAGGGGTGATAACCGTTCCCTATGTTTTCCAAAAAGCTAAAAAAAAGGAATTTGGCATGGAGCTACACTTAAACAATGCAGCTGTTCAAAATTACAAACAGATTCTACATAAGAACAGACCTACAGTCCCTGTCTTGTATGCACCGCCTGTATACGGCTGTTCAGAGTATATAGGGCCTTTTTTATTTTGTGTGCGGGGTTCCCCTTAATATCCATACAAGACCCAAAGGGGCTGGTAATGGGCTGGGGTAGGGAGGGGGGGGTTGATGGGGTAGTTATGCCATTTTTCCTAAAGATTTTCATCCATATTACCGGGACCAGACATTGCATTAAAGCCGCAAGCAGTTTTAAATGGCTTTTTTTCCTTTAGCCGAGGATGAGACAACTCCGGGAGGCCTTGCAGAAAGGTCTGTGCAACGCGTTCCCAGAGACTGGGAGGTTACAAACTCCTGGTCCTGGACAACGAGTTGCTGAGGCTTCGGGCAGTCAAAGAAGGAGCGGTGGGGAAGGTGGCCGTCTGACCGATGCGTTCAGACAATTCTTTAGTCCGCAGCCCCAAAGTATGATCGGTTCCAGCAACCATCGCCAGCGTCTGATATACATGGTCCAGGAATACCTAGGGGCAAGGTCAGACTTGGACACCTTCCCCACCGAAAATCCTCTGGCTTACTGGGTCTTGAGGATGGATCACTGGCCAGAGCTTGCACAGTATGCAATTGAGCTACTGGCCTGTCCTGCATCCAGCGTTCTTTCAGAACGCACATTCAGTGCTGCTGGAGGATTTGCACGGATCACAGGGTGCGCCTGTCCACCGACTCGGTTGATCGACTGACTTTCATCAAGATGAACCAGTCTTGGATCACCACCAGCTACCACACACCTGATGCTGATATAACAGACTAATTGATTTTAAAATGTCACATCCCTTCAAGACTGATGCTGATGCTGAGTGCCTGTGCTGTTATGTTGACTGGCTATCCTCCTCCTCCTCCTCAATGATACGATTAATGATGATAGCTTGGAAGATCATTTTGGTTTATGGGTGACGCCACCAGTGGCTAAGGCCCAATTTTTCAGCCCCTGTTTAACAGGGGCGTGTAATTAAAATTTTTGATGCAATACTTTGCAACAGGCCTCATTGCTGTGCTCCAAGTACAGTATCTGTGAGGGGTTGAAGTGTTGTGCCACCAGTGCCTAAGGCCCAATTTTTCAGCCCCTGTTCAACAGGGGCATGCAATTATAATTATTGATCTAATAATTCACAGCAGGGCCCATTGCTGCGCCCACCAAGACTAACTGTCAGGCCTTACAGTGTTGTGGCACCAGCACCACCATCACCACCACCACCACCAAAGGCCCAATTTTTCAGCCCCTGTTCAACAGGGGCATGCAATTATAATTATTGATCTAATAATTCACAGCAGGGCCCATTGCTGCGCCCACCAAGAGTAACTGTCAGGCCTTACAGTGTTGTGGCACCAGCACCACCATCACCACCACCACCACCACCAAAGGCCCAATTTTTCAGCCCCTGTTCAACAGGGGCATGCAATTATAATTATTGATCTAATAATTCACAGCAGGGCCCATTGCTGCGCCCACCAAGAGTAACTGTCAGGCCTTACAGTGTTGTGGCACCAGCACCACCATCACCACCACCACCACCACCACCACCAAAGGCCCAATTTTTCAGCCCCTATTCAACAGGGGCATGCAATTATAATTATTGATCTAATAATTCACAGCAGGGCCCATTGCTCCGCCCACCAAGAGTAACTGTCAGGCCTTACAGTGTTGTGGCACCAGCACCACCATCAAAGGCCCAATTTTTAGTACCACTGATCAACAATTATATGTTATTACAATTCCTGATATAATAGTTGACAGCAGGGCGTTCCAGCACCCACCAAGAATAACTGTGAGTGCTTTCAGTGTTGTGCCAACACCAACACCTAAGGGGCCAATTTCTGCAGAGTATATACGGCAGGTCCCTACTTTCAAACATCCAACTTACAAACGACTACTACTTGCAAACGGAAGAAGACAACAGGAAGTGAAAGGAAATCTACCCCTTGGAAGGAAAATTCTCTCCTGTAAGAATTAATATGGGAGAAAGGTGTCTCCTCTCTACTGATGCTTTATCACCAATCCTTGTTTCAATACAAACACCACATTTCAAAAACAGTTGTCATTGGGACGCAAAGTGAGGTGAAATGTTCTGAGCAGGGGCACAGACAGCAAAAAAAATGTGACAGGGGTGATAACCGTTCCCTATGTTTTCCAAAAAGCTAAAAAAAAGGAATTTGGCATGGAGCTACACTTAAACAATGCAGCTGTTCAAAATTACAAACAGATTCTACATAAGAACAGACCTACAGTCCCTGTCTTGTATGCACCGCCTGTATACGGCTGTTCAGAGTATATAGGGCCTTTTTTATTTTGTGTGCGGGGTTCCCCTTAATATCCATACAAGACCCAAAGGGGCTGGTAATGGGCTGGGGTAGGGAGGGGGGGGGGGTTGATGGGGTAGTTATGCCATTTTTCCTAAAGATTTTCATCCATATTACCGGGACCAGACATTGCATTAAAGCCGCAAGCAGTTTTAAATGGCTTTTTTTCCTTTAGAAATGTTATTTTGTGCAGGGACAGTTCTAAACACGGGAAACACGTGGCACTTCACAGGCATACTTTAGACACCCCCCAGGTACAATATTTAAAGGAATATTTGACTTTTTTTTTTTCACTTTATGCATCATTAAAATGACTGCTCCCGGAAAACGTCCGTTTTTAAAACTTCTTTTTGCATTGATACATGTCCCCTGGTGCAGAACCCGGGTTCCCAAACTCTGTTTCGGACAATAACATGGATAATAGTCGTTATAATTAGCACTTTAGAATCCGAACGTTCGCATCCATTGTATTTAATAGGGTTCTAATGTTCGTGCGAACTTTCGGTCCGTTCGCGGATTCTGGTGCGAACCGAACCCGGGGGTGTTCGGCTCATCACTACTGGGCACTAAAACCCCCTTCCTGCCCAAGCCATTTTTCAGCTTTCAGCGCAGTCACACTTTGAATGACAATTGCGCGGTCGTGCGACGTGGCTCCCAAACAAAATTTGCGTCCTTTTTTTCCCACAAATAGAGCTTTCTTTTGGTGGTATTTAATCACCTCTGCGGTTTTTATTTTTTGCGCTATAAACAAAAGAAGAGCGTCCAGTTTGGAAAAAAAACACAATATTTTTTACTTTTTGCTATAATAAATACCCATTTTTTTTTTCAATTAAAATTTTCCTCAGTTTAGGCCGATACGTATTCTTCTACATATTTTTGGTATAAAAAAAAATCACAATAAGCGCGTATTGATTGGTTTGCGCAAAAGTCATAGTGTCTACAAAATAGGGGATAGTTTTATAGCATTTTTTTTTTTATTTTTTATTAGTAATGGCGGCGATCTGCGATTTTTATTGTGACTGCGATATAGCGGCGGACACATCGGACACTTTTGACACATTTTTGGTACCATTCACATTTATACAGCGATCCCTGCTATAAAAATGCATTGATTACTGTATAAATGTGACTGGCAGGGAAGGGGTTAACCACTAGGGGGCGGGAAGGGGTTAAATATGTTCCCTCAATGTGTTCTAACTGTGGGGGGAGGGGACTGACTGGGGGAGGTGACCGATGGTTGTCCCTATGTACAAGGGACACACCATCAGCCTCCTCTCCCTCACAGGACGTGGATCTGTGTGTTTACACACACAGATCCACTTTCCTGCTTGGTTCCCGGGCAATCGCGGCCGCCGGGCACGCGCACCGGGCCCTTGGTAACGCGGCGGGCGCGCGCGATCCCCCTCCTTCTGAGGGACGTTCAGGAACGTCCACTCAGAAGGAGAGAGCACCCACCCGGCCGTATATGTACAGTGGCCGGGTGGGAAGTAGTTAAACAACTCCAACACACTACACAAGGCAGCCAAGCCGGTGGCCTTATATAGTGTGGGGTGTGTACTAAACCCCCTGAGCTATAATTGGCCAAAGCCACCCTGGCTTTGGCCAATTACGGCTTTCTGTTCAGACGGCGCTGTGATTGGCCAAGCATGCGGGTCATAGTGCATGCTTGGCCAATCATCAGCCAGCAATGCACTGCGATGCTGCAGTGAATTATGGGCTGTGACGCGCCACTCGAATTTGGCACGAACGGTCCATAATGTTCGCAATTCGGCGAACAGCCGAACAGACGATGTTCGAGTCGAACATGGGATCGACTCGAACACGAAGCTCATCCCTAGTAATTATGCTCAAGGCAAAATATCATTCCATCAAGAATAAATTAGGCTTGCTTGGGGTAAAGATCTGATTGCATAGTATTGACAATACATTTAAAGTGAATGGAAACCATTTTTTTTTTTAAAACAAACATGTTATACTTACTGTATCTACACTTGCTATGGGGGCTTTCGTGCAGGCTTGATCTTTAGCCATGTGTAGCAATACCCCGCAGGGGCCGCTGGTTTAATATTTGGGTCTGTCGTTACCTTACTGTTCACCACGTCCGTCCTAGGGGTCTTCCTTGAAGAGTTTCTCACAAATGTCTGCACCAAACACTTATGCCGCATACACACGGCCGTTTTTAATGTCATTGAAAAAAACGACGTTTTTCTCGACGTGATTTTTCGTGTTTCCTCTCAAGCCTGCCTTAGCTACACACTATCGTGAAAAAAAATGCTTGAGCAAAGCGCGGTGACGTACAACACGTACAACGGCACTATAAAGGGAAAGTTCTATTCGGATGGTGCCACCCTTTGGGCTGCTTTTGCTGATCCTCGTATTAGTAAAGTTTGGGGAGAGCCGATTCGCGCTTTTCAGCCTCATGCTCTTCAGTCCGTTACAGCGTGACGAATGTGCCATCTCCATTACGAATGTTAGTTTTACCAGAAGAAGCGCTCCTGTCTCATACTTGATTCTGAGCATGCGCATTTTTTTTCCCCTTGTAAAAGCATACACACTACTGTTTTTCACGACGTTAAAAAGAACGACGTGAAAAACTACCGGAAAAAATTGAGCAGGTTCTAATTTTTTTTAGGCCATTTTTCACGTTGTTAAAAATGCTCTGGAGACTACACACAATCGTTTTTAATGACCAATTGAAAAAATGGCATTTTTCACGTCATGAAAAACGGTCGTGTGTACGCGGCATAAGTCTCTTTTTCTCAAGGGTTTTATTAAAGAACTTCCAGACAGAGGGATGGAGGGTTAGGGGAAATTCAGGTACCTTGCTTGCGGATCACGGGTATTTTCCTAATCCAGAGGACCAACGGCTTCCACACTGGATATAGCCACCACCGGATAGGCCTCTCTCACTGACAGGACCATCCCTGGAACAGTAGGCCCCAGAAACTCCTGTGCCTACTCTCAGTAACTGAGCCTCTGGGAACTGCAGGCCCCGAGGCAGAAAACTGCTAACACATCCCTGAGGCCAGGAGAGCCGTCAGGTCAGGATCGGAAGACCCTGCCAAAACGGTGTCTGGCCCTTAAGTACCATACAAAACAGATTATAGCGCACACATTCAAGAATGACATTTATGCTGCAAGGCTAGTTAAAAACACCTGAACATATACATAAAAATATATACGGGGGTTTGGTCACACTATATGGTCATATAGTGCTAAGCCCACAAACTACCCTGAATTTCGTGGGTCCTACCCTAGTAATAGAATGAAAGAACCTGCGTCTCAACCATGGGAGCCAAACTCCTCTATGTGGGAGAACTGAAGGAATTCCTCCTATGAACTGGTGGCCACTAATAAGAGGTTTTTGGCCCTTAAGTACCCTCTCCCAGAATGTACAGCAGGGTGACCAATCCCACTGAGCTGCTTCTGGGCAAGAGGTACCCAATACATTCAGCCTGCTGCATTTCCAACCCTGACCTGTGGTGACAGCGACACCCACAGGCAGGTGGAAAATGTGCAACCCAGCTGAACTGGAACAGAGACCCGTGATTTGGTACAATTATTCTGAGCTAACTACAGCTCAGACAACTAAATTTACACTAGCGCCTACCCAATAGGAGGGTGCTACACACTTCCCCCACCGCAACAGACAATGTCCTCATCGTCGAGAAAAAACTTGACTCTCAATCCTATAGCCTCGTACACACGGCCGAGATTCTCGTCAGGAAAAAAACCTAGTTTTTCCTGATGAGAATCTTGACAAGAAACTTGTCCTGGCCGAATGTACACACGTACGATTCAAAAGAACCGCCATTCTTTTGAATGGCACGAACGCGGTGTCGTCATTGACTACGACGAGCGTGCGCTCATCACATTCGATGCCGTCGCCGCCATCTTGCTACACCCTATGCCTATGCCTAGGAAGCTACCGCGCATGCGTCAAAGTCATTTCGGGCCTGAGAGTCGATACCTGAATCCCAAAAACTAGGATGGGGAAGGGAAAGTGTGAGGTAGCAAAGAAATACAAAATTAACATGCACATACAGTAAAGTCACATGAACGTATTTTACAATATCTCTCTCTCTCTATCTAAACCACCCATTCTCCAGCAGTTTGACAGAAGATCCATGTACCTAAAAGACAAAAAAACAAACAGACACAGGCAATCATGTAAAACGCTGTACAATAGGAAGCAAAGCCTCACTTCTGAAGAAATTAGCCTTTCTTTCCCCATATCTATTCTTGTGTGTGGGTAGCTAGGTGTAAAAGAAACAAAGTCCAGTTGTGTGAACAAACTCCTACCACCTAGTGGCAGAAGAGCAACATGACAGAGTCCTTTAACACAAGTACTGGTCCAGGTAGTGGAATCTTGACCCTGAAGTTTCCAGAAACCTGACACTAACTAGCTATATGCCCCACAGTCCTTTAATAGAAAAGCAAGAAGTATCTTCTTCTTTATCAACGTGACAACCAGAACCATCACTATAGATGATCACCAGTAAAATCGGGGGTCAGGCAGAGTCAGTGGTTTCCCCTGTTTGTCTAAAGTGGTGATAAAATACACATAGCTGTCCTTTTCAGGCCTGCAGATGACCACTTTGTCAGCATGGATGTGTCTACCATAGCTCCAGTGCAATAAGCACCCGTTAAAGCGGTCATCCATGGCAGGAGAATGACCTGCTCTCCGGAACGGTTTAGGCACGGCCAAATAGTCCCAAACAGCTTCACCGTACCAATTTTCTCTGTTGGCTTCGATTTCTTGTTGCATGATTTCCCTGGGAATGTAGTGAAACTCCAATCTGTATTCAGTGGCTACCCGCTTGTTCAGTAATCGTTATGACCGGGCAAGCCTAGGCAAAGATCTGGTGCTTCCAAGTCCAGGAAGTATACAAGAAGTCGGGGACTTTTGCACCAGAGTATTAACAGACAGCTTTCCTGACCCAAACGAACTGGTAACCTTGGGCAGGACTTCACTAGTAGCAACCAGGGGTTCCACACTGGGTGTTGTCCTCCTCGAGTCCATGGCTGCCCACTCGGAAAAGGTGAAGGCCTAAGCAACATCATCTCCATTGGCCCATAGCATCTCTTGAAACATGGTTTCGAACAAGTCATCGTCTCCATAGATGTCTGATAAAGAATCTAGTTCAGAGTCCCGTAACTCCTTCGCGGGCATATAATTGCGAACAGTTCCCATATGTACATTTTCCCCAGATCTCTCACCCGTTCCTGTCGTGGACTTCTCAGGAATCAGACTTTCCTTTGGATCCGGTCCGGGTAGTCTTTGGGGTGAGCCTCGACCACGGCCACGGGAGGCTTTTACGTATCCCACCTTCCTCTGGACAGGTGCAGCGGGACCAAATGCAGCGGAGGTAACAGCAGTGGCAACGTCCACCGGTGACTCCTCAATGGCAGTAACAGCGCCATCTCCCTCTGGAATGACTGTTGTAGCGGATGTGGCAAGCGCAGGTCTAGCCGCAGAAGCAAAGGCCCCAGCCTCTTCGGTAATGAAGAAAAAATAAAGGAATCTGGACAGCCGCACTCCAATCCAACGTGGCTTTTATTGGAAAATAAAAATAAAATAAAGCAGGCACTACATGTCACAGCAACGGGGTAACAGGGGCAGCTAACGTGTTTCACACTTAAAAGTGCTTACTAGGCTTGTGCAATTCGTTTCGTAACGAATCGAAATTCGTCCGAATTTAGCAACTTTCGGACATTCGGAAGCATTCGAATTTCCGAACAAAGCAATTACGAATAAAACCGAATCCGAAATAAATTATACCGCAAATAGCGAATGCCCGAATGTCTTCGGCATAATCGTTATGTCGTTTGAAAAAGTTATGAAAAAGTTACGAATGTACGAATCCATACGAAGCACAATAACACTCTGCTCTGCTCTCTGCTTCTCCCTCACCGTGCTGAACCCTCTCAAAATGGTGTACAAGGGCGGAGGCTATAGCCGCATGTAAAAAACGAAAGTAAAATACGAGATTTCGAATCGTTACAAATAACCGCTATGTATTTAGAAAAGTACAAATCCATTCGAAGCACATTAGGCATAATAGGCAGCGTCGTCTTGAGAGAGACACAGAAAATTACGAATCAACGAACCCAAAAAAAGTTACGAAAGTAGGAGTTGTGTCCAGAATCAACGAAAAACAATGTACTCTACCGAAAGTACGAATTATAAATCAACTAAAAATTCAACGAAAAATGTCACTTGCGAAAATACGAATTAGTCCGAACACGAAAAATCCCGTCTAGCAAAATTACTAATGATTACGAATCAACAGGACCGAAAAGAAACGAACCGAAACTAAACGAATTTTTCCGTTGTGCACAAAAAACGAACCGAAACTAAACAAATTTTTCCGTTGTGCACAAGTCTAGTGCTTACTCATAGCTAGTGTGAACACTAGCTATGAGTAAGCACTTTTAAGTGTGAAACGCATTAGATGCCCCTGTTACCCCGTTGCTGTGACATGTAGTGCCTGCTTTATTTTATTTTATTTTTCCAATAAAAGCCGCGTTGGGTTGGAGTGCGGCTGTCCAGATTCCTTCATTTTTTCTTTATTGCCTTGTGCATCGCCAGCACCCTTGGTTCCTGGAGAGGTCTTTGTTGTTGGGGTGAGTCTATTTGGAGCGGCAATCTCTGTTTTGTATATACCCAGCCTCTTCGGTAGCGGTGCCCGTGGCCCAGTCTACCCGGTAGGCATGGGGTGGCATGGTGGGTTGCTCTACGGCGTACAGGTACTCCCCGCAATGTAGGCACTGAACAAATGGACAGGGGTTTACAGACAGTCCTTCGCACCTGTTGCACAACATACCCAGGGCTTCCACATCTCCAATCACATAAAGTACGAACCGGTCATGCGGTTTCAACCGAATGCCAGTGTCGGTCAGCACAGTCCCCGCCAGCATGGCACTTGTAGCGGTACCCACAGGAGACATCCTGGGCCCCATGGCAGACTGCATTACTGGAACTAGAGACATGGCGGTATTGTGACTCTCCATTGAGTGTTGGACACACATGTGGCGTCTCATGCAGCAAACAGGTGGGAACTCCTCCCACTTTTCTCTTCAGTCACGTAGTTTGCGGGTTTTTCCTTTCTTGGCTCCATCCACAGTCCACGCGGCTAAGAAGTGATCCGCAAATCAACCCCTTTTTTTTAGAAAACGACACAGTCCAAACCCTCTGTAGCATAGGCCCCGGTGAACAGCTTACTTGAGTTGCAGTCGGTAATGGCAAATCCCAGACTCGAGCCCCCACATGTAGCAATACCCCCGCAGGGGCGGCTGGTTTAAGATTTGGGTCTGCCGTTACCTTACTGCTCACCACGTCTGTCCTAGGGGTTTCCTTGAAGAGTTTCTCACAAATGTCTGCACCAAACACTTAAGCCTCGTACACACGAACAAGTTTCTCGGCAAGAAAACTGCCGAGATAGCTTTCTTGCCGAGAAAATCGTTTGTGTGTATGGTTTCTCGTCAAGAAAACCGACAAGAATCTCGACGAGAAATATAGAGAACCTGCTCTCTATTTTCTCGTCGAGGTTCTCGTCAGTCTGTTTCTCGACGAGAAAATTGTGTGTGTGTACACTTACCTGTCCTCCGGGAAGCCCGCGCATGCTCGAAATGACTTTGACGCATGCGCGGTAGCTTCCTAGGCATAGATAGGGTGTAGCAAGATGGCGGCGACGGCATCGAATGTGACGAGCGCACGCTCGTCGTAGTCGATGACGTCACCGCGTTCGCTCCATTCAAAGAACCGCGGGTTCTTTGAATCCAGCGTGTGTACACTCGGCCGGGACAAGTTTCTTGTCCAAGAATCTTGTCAAGAAAAACAACGTGTTTTTCCTGGCGAGATTTTCGGCCGTGTGTACGAGGCTTTAGTCTCTTTTTCTCAAAGGTTTTATAAAGAACTTCCAGACAGGGGGATGGAGGGTTAGGGGAGATTCGGGTACCTTGCTTGCGATTCACGGGTATTTTCCTAATCCAGAGGACCAACAGCTTCCACACTGGATATAGCCACCACCGGATAGGCCTCTCTCACTGACCTAGCAGCCGGTGCAAGCTTGTTCAAAAGTCTCTGCCACAGACTTGGATAACCACACACTTGGCAAAGTTCTGAACACATAGCACACAGTACCAGGATCTTTCAGCCAGGCCGGCAGCACTGTGAGGTAGATTTCCATCCGGATGCGTCCTTCAATTGAGTCCTCAATTGCTCGGTCCCTTCTCGCAGGCAAGGCGACACAGGACCATCCCTGGAACAGTAGGCCCCAGAAACTCCTGGGCCTACTCTCAGTAACGGAGCCTCTGGGAACTGCAGGCCCTGAGGCAGAAAACTGCTAACACATCCCTGAGGCCAGGAGGGCCGTCAGGTCAGGATCGGAAGACCCCACCAAAACGATGTCTGCCCCTTAAGTACCCTCTCCCAGAATGCACAGCGGGGTGACAAATCCCACTGAGCTGCTTCTGGGCAAGAGGTACCCAATACATTCAGCCTGCTGCATTTCCAACCCTTACCTGTGGTAACAGCGACACCCACAGGCAGGTGGAAAATGTGCAACCCAGCTGAACTGGAACAGAGACCCGTGATTTGGTACAATTATTCTGAGCTAACTACAGCTCAGACAACTAAATTTACACTAGCGCCTACCCAATAGGAGCAGGGCGCTACACATGCTTGGCCCCACACTTGTTCTCTCCTCACAGGATGTGATTGCCTCCACGGCTAGTGAGGACAGAGAGAATGGAGAGAGCCGCTACTCCCGGGCACAGTGCTGGATTGAGATCAGGCTCAGATAAGTATTTAGGGAGACTGTGGGAGGAAGCTGGAATCAGGAGGTTTTTACCTAAATGCAGAGAATGCATTAGGGTAAAAACTTTCTGCCTTTAGAGCCACTTTAACCAGTTGTCTACCGCCCACCGTCAAATGACGGCGGGCAGAACACTCTCTTGTTCTGACAGGATGTTATATGACGTCCTGCCTTTAAAAGCAGCTAGGGGGCTCGCGCGCACCGCGTCGCTGGGGACCCGATGCGCGTTCCCGGCGGCTACGATGGCCGCCGGGCACCCGCGATTGCCCAGTAACCGAGCAGGACAGTGGATCTGTGTGTGTAAACACACAGATCCACGTCCTGTCAGGGAGAGGGGACCGATGGTGTGTCCCTTGTACATAGGGACAACCATCGGTCACCTCCCACAGTCAGTCCCCTCCCCCCACAGTTAGAACACATCTAGGAAACACATTTAACCCCTTCCTCGCCCCTAGTGTTAACCCCTTTCCTGACAGTCACATTTATACAGTAATCAATGCATTTTTATAGCAGGGATCGCTGTATAAATGTGAATGGTGCCAAAAATGTGTCAAAAGTGTCCGATGTGTCCGCCCCAATATCGCAGTCACAATAAAAATCGCAGATTGCCGCCATTACTAGTAAAAAAAAAAAATGCTATAAATCTATCCCCTATTTTGTAGACGCTATAACTTTTGCGCAAACCAATCAATATACGCTTATTGTTTTTTTTTTTATCAAAAATATGTAGAAGAATACGTATCGGCCTAAACTGAGGAAAAAATATATATATATATATTTATTATAGCAAAAAGTAAAAAATATTGTGTTTTTTTTCAAACTTGGCGCTCTTCTTTTGTTTATAGCGCAAAAAATAAAACCCACAGAGGTGATAAAATACCAAGAAAAGAAAGCTCTATTTGTGGGGAAAAAAGGACGCAAATTTCATTTGGGAGCCACGTCGCACGACCGCGCAATTGTCATTCAAAGTGTGACAGCGCTGAATGCTGAAAAAAGGCTTGGGCAGGAAGGGGGTTTTCGTGCCCGGTAGGCAAGTGGTTAAGAAAATAAATTGACTCCACAATTATTATTTTTTTAATACAAATTGCATATGTAAAGTAATTTTACTATACCTGTACTTTCTTTCAAGTCAACTGTCGACTTGTCACCTCAAGAAAAATAATAATGCTTGTGTAGCGGGGTCTTCTTTAAGGCCCCGGGACTACGTTACCCAGAACCCTGTTTGGCACCCAGAGTGCAATTAGCCACCGCAGAGACTCATGGGAGGGGCTATTTAAGAAGGAGGCGAGGCGGAGCTCGGCCTCTTTGGACACCGCGCTGCAAGCAACAGCCTCTTCCTGTGCGGATCTGCTTGAGTACAAGGCCTGAAGCCTGGGGCCTCGCGCAACTTCCAAAGAGCCTTCCACCCCACTGCGGAGCCTGGGTGGCACCGGACCTGTCGAGTGAGGACATCAGTTAGGTCGGGGACCCGATTGTTGCAGACGCTGTGTGCGGAGACACAGCAGGTGGAAGTCCCGGACTGGAATCGCGTCCGGAGTGGTGAGCGAGCACTTGCTCAAGCCAATAGACTGTACTGTGTTTAGGCCTATAGACTGCCTTGGCCCACCTATCGTTAGTTTGTTGTTCCATTAGGAGACCAGTAGCAGGACAGAGTTAAAGGGGTCTCTAGTATAGTGTTCCTTGGGACTGCCTACTTGTGGATTACAAATACTATTTCATCAAGTGCACCACCGAAAGTTTGCATGCGAAGAAATAACAAGCGAAAAGACTGAGATTTCTTCTATGTCAGGCCTGACCAGGAAAGGGAGAGAGTAATATTGTTTAGTGCGCCACAGGGCGCGTACACCATAATAGCTGCGCGCGGTGGGTTACCGCGCTGGGCCATTGTTGTGTGCTACACCTATTGCTGCAGGGCTCTGTAAGCAAGTTGCATGTGTTCTGTTCTGCCTATGCTTTTTGATATAAAAGTAAAGTTGTTGCATTTGATCTCTCGCCTCAGTGTGTTGTCTTACTGCAAAAGAGATTGCCCCTTGCAATATTACTGAATGTGATATAAGTTTAACCCTAGACTAACTGTGCCAGAGTGGGTCGAGTAAGATTGCCGGGGGTTGGCGGTGCTGTATGCAGGGCCCGAAATCAAACCAGCGGCTCTCTTAATTGGGGGTAGCGCTACACGTGGGGGCTCTCGAGTCCGGGATCCTGATACAGCAAGTAACGCGCCAAAAGTACCAGCATGGACCCACTAGAAGTAGGACAGTGGTGTAAAGCGGTCGGCACAGATCCAGCCGGTAGAAGTCATAGAACTCCCAGGGATCTGGCAAGAAGAAGCGGTGAAGCAGCTAGTGATGTCACTGTCCCCGCACCAGAAGGCATGGGTGGTGGATGTCAGGACGAATTCCTCACTGACCCACGCACTTATAGAGTGGAAGGACGGAGTCCCAGAGCACTTCAAGAATCCAAGTGTAGAAGCTATAGATGATCAGACTTATAGCCTAATACATGCGCTGCCGCTCAAGCCAGGGGGACGGTTTCAGACACCAAAACTATCTCCATCACCCACCCCAAAAGCAGAAAAACAGCAAAAAAGGGAAAGTCCCGGGTCGCCACCTGCCACCCTCAGCGCAGAATTATGCGCAGTCTTGGGGGAAATTGTAGCCCAGTGTAAGAAGGATCCTACAGACTACCAAATGTTGGGATACAGAAAACGCAGAATATTCTCTGGAAGGAAACCTGTACCTTCGGGTGAAGAGGGGTTTGAGGAGTGGTTAGACGGTGCCACTCAGGCCTTAGAAGAATGGGAAGTCCCAGACCACAGAAAGAAGCAGAGAATTGCTGAGAGCTTGAAGGGGCCTGCTCTAGAGGCCATACGCAACCTCAAGATGAGTAAGACAGACTGTGATGCACAGGACTATCTGAACATTCTACAGAATGTGTTCAGTGGAACAGAGAAAATCACTGAGCTCACTTATCAGCTGGAGCACTGCTACCAAAAGACAGGAGAGAAACTGTCAGAGTTCATGAGGCGCCTGGATAAGATCTTGCAAAAGATGATTCTCAAGAAGGGGATTGATCCGCAGAAGGTGGATGAGGCCCGTGTTCAACAGGTGATGAGAGGATCTCAGTTCCTGGACCCCATCGCATTGGCCCTACGCACCAGACAGGACGGGAGAAGACTGGAGTACCCTGACTTGATCCGAGTGGTCAGAGAGGAAGAGGCGATGCTGGAGGAGAAGAAGAGGAGCCAACCAGTTGAGTCGGTAAATCCTCCTCCGGTGATGGTCAGGACGGCCATGACCCTGGAAAGAGACTCAGAGGTGGATACCTTGAAGTCGCAGATGTCCCAAGTATTGGGAATGCTGACCTCCCTGATGGAAAAGAAGTCAAGGGAACCAGAGAGGGAAAGTCTGAGGAAGGAGCTGTTTCCCAACACCTCAGCGCCCGCATTCCTGGAAGATTGGGGGGATGTGATTTGTTTCAATTGTGGAGGAGCTGGCCATTTCGCCAAAGTGTGTGCCAGCCCAAAGAAAAAAAAGATGAATAACCGCAAGCCGCCGGAAAACTTCAGCGGGCCCCAGGGAAGGAGTCAACCGGGTGCCCATCATCTCCAGTGAGCTCCAAACTGAATGAGAAGCACATGAAAAGAGTGGACAAGACCCCTCAGAAGAAATGCAAGGTTCCTCAGAAGGAACGCACCCCAAAGAAAGAGAGTAGTGTCCCTCAGCGGGTAGTTACACCCATCAAGAGGAGGGAGATCAATGCATACCAGGCCCAAGAGAGACTTAAGTCCAAAGAGAAATGGAGGAAAGAAAGTCAAAAAGGAAAATGCAAAGATCAAAGGAAAGAGACCCCTTTGAAGCGATATCCAGAGAAGCTGGTGGGTCCCTCCCCGATAGTACCTGTTCAAGTGGAGGGAGTCTACACAAGAGCCATATTGGATACTGGGGCGCAAGTGACCCTGTTGTACCGGGACTTTTATGACAAGCATTTAAGTCACCTACCCATCCAGAAGATTGAAGAGCTGGAGATATGGGGAATTGGGACAGAGAGTTTCCCTTATGATGGCTATCTGCCTATAAAACTGACTTTTGACCCGTCCATAGCCAGGAAGGCTGAAGTGTTTGATACCTTAGCTGTGGTATGCCCCCGACCGCCTGGGGCTAACAGGAGTTCCTTATTAATAGGGACCAACACGGATCTGGTCCAAAGACTCTTGACCCCTCTAACAAAAGAAAAAGGCCCCACAGTCACTGGGATCCACCCAATGTTGAAGACAGCCTATCAACGACTGATCTTAGAACAGAAGGCCCCAGAAGAGGGGGTAGGGAAGGTTTGGAGGCTGGGAAGAAAAGGAATAGTGCTACAGCCCGGTGAAGTGGCCTGTTTGAAAGCCACTGTGAAACTCACTTGGGAACAGCCTGGGCCCTTTGTCATGTTGGAACCCGACTCAAGGGGAGAACATTCGGGCTTAGAAGTAGTCCCAGAAGTTGTCCCGGTGAGGGCCCTAAAGAAGGCTCACTGTAAAGTACCTGTGAGTGTCAGGAATACTACAGATGGTCCCATGGAAATCCCAGCCAGGCTGTTGCTGGGCCGGGTGAGCCCGGCTACCCCAGTTGCTTTGTCGGATGTGGAGAAGACAGATGGAGAAAGTACTGTGTGGGAGAAACTTTCCGTGGGGAACCCAAACCTGCCCAGGGCGTGGAAAGAGAGAGCCAAGGCCCAGTTGACCAGGTGGGAAAAGATCTTTTCACAAGATGAATTCGATGTGGGGTGTGCTAGGAGTGCCACCCATCGAATCCGCCTCCAGGAAGACAAGCCCTTCAGGGAGAGGGTTAGGCGGGTTCCGTTGGCAGACCTCGAAGACTTGAGGGAGCAGCTCGCCGAGCTCAAGCGAACAGGGGTGATTCGAGAATCTAGAAGTCCCTATGCCTCCCCCATAGTGGTAGTCCGGAAGAAGAATGGGTCATTGAGGCTGTGCATAGACTATAGGACCCTCAACAAGAGAACCATACCCGACCAGTATACCACTCCGAGGATAGAGGATGCCCTACAGAGCTTGTCTGGAGCCAAGTGGTTCAGTGTTATGGACCTAAAGAGCGGGTACTATCAAATCCCGATGCATCCAGAAGACGAAGAGTAGACGGCTTTCATAACCCCAGTAGGGTTCTTTGAATTTGATCGGATGCCTCAAGGTCTGTCTGGAGCCTCAGCTACCTTCCAACGTCTTATGGAGAAGACTGTAGGAGACATGAACCTCATCGAAGTCTTATGCCCCATACACACGATCGTTTTTCATGCCGTTAAAAATGCCATTAAAAAAAATGGCCATTAAAAATGATCGTGTGTAGGCTCCAGAGCATTTTTAACGACGTGAAAAACGGCCATAAAAAATTTCGAACATGCTCTCTTTTTTCACGTCGTTTTTCATGTCGTTTTTTTTAACGACGTGAAAAACGATAGTGTGTATGCTTTAACGACGTGAAAAAAAACGCGCATGCTCAGAATCAAGTATGAGACAGGAGCGCTCGTTCTGGTAAAACTAGCGTTCGTAATGGAGATAGCACATTCGTCACGCAGTCACGGACTGAAAAGCACGAGACTGAAAAGAGCGAATCGTCGCTCAACAAACTTTACTACCATGAAGGGTGGCGCCATTCGAACGGAACTTCCCCTTTATAGTGCCGTCGTACGTGTTGTACGTCACTGCGCTTTGCTTGATCGTTTTTTAAAATGATCGTGTGTACGCAAGACAGGCTTGAGAGGAAACATGAAAAAAAAACGACGTGAAAAACGGCAAGAAAAAAAATGGCAAGAAAAACGATCGTGTGTATGGGGCATTAGTATATTTGGATGACATCATTGTCTTCGGAAGAACCTTGGAAGAACATGAAGAGAGGCTGGAGAAAGTTTTGAAGAGACTCAGTGAAGAGGGACTAAAGCTCTCACCTGAAAAATGCCAATTTTATCAGTCATCAGTCAACTATCTGGGACACATAGTGTCTGAAGATGGGGTAGCCACAGACCACGAAAAATTGGCGGCAGTTACCTCCTGGCCGAGGCCCACCACGATGACAGAACTCAGATCCTTCCTGGGATTTTGTTCCTATTATAGGAGGTTTGTGGAGGGGTTTGCTCGGATAGCCAGACCTCTGAATGAGCTGCTCAAGACAGAGGATGACTCGGGCCCTAGGAAGCCAGGGGAGTCAGTCAAGGACCAGTGGCATGAGAAGTGCGAAGATGCCTTCCAGATGTTGAAAAAAAACGTAACCACTGCCCCTGTTCTGGCCTATGCAGACCCAAAGAAGCCTTATGAACTCCACGTAGATGCCAGCCATGATGGTCTGGGAGGAGTGCTCTACCAGGAGCATGAAGGGCAACTGAGACCCGTTGCATACGTGAGCAGAAGCCTGACCCCCTCCGAAAAGAACTATCCTACCCATAAGTTGGAGTTCCTGGCCCTCAAGTGGGCCGTAGTTGACAAACTCAGAGATTATCTGTATGGGGCGGAATTCACAGTGAAAACCGACAATAACCCCCTCACCTATCTTTTCACCACAGCAAAGTTGGATGCCATAGGACATAGATGGTTGGCGGCTCTGTCTGCTTTCAATTTCAGCTTAAAAGTACAGACCTGGGGCTGAAAACCGAGATGCAGACGCCTTGTCTAGAAGATCTCATGTCTCCACCTTCTTTACAGAAGAATGGACCCAAGTGGCACCCGAAGGGGTGCGGGCCCTCTGTCAAGGGGCTGAACTCCAAGCCAGTGGCGGCTCAAGAGCAGAAGAGATAGGGGTTACCATAGTCGGAGTCCCCAAGCAGTACTGTGGGGTAGCCCAATTGGGGGAAGATAACTTACCAAGACTGTCCAAGAAGGAGTTGAGATCCGACCAATTGGAAGACCCCATGGGGAGATTGGTCCTAGAGGCCCTAGAGAATCAGGACCCGAATAGACTTTTACGCCACCCTTCAAAGGAAGCTTGCCTGTTGAGGAAGGAGTGGGACAGGTTGCAGGTGCATCAGGGAGTGGTCTACCGAAGGGGCCCCTCTGATGACCTGGAAGACAAATGGCAATTGTTCCTGCCAGAGAAACACCGAGAGACTGTTCTGGTGGCTTTGCACGACAACCATGGCCACCTAGGGGCGGAGAGGACTTTCCAGCTCGTTAGGGACAGTTTCTATTGGCCCTGCATGAGGGCTGAAGTTGAAGAATACTGCCACTCATGTGCGCGATGCATCCAGAGGAAGACTTTACCCCATCAAGCTGCCCCAATGGGCCATCTGCAAAGTCAAAGCCCACTTGATATGGTATGCATTGATTTTCTCTGCCTTGAACCCGACCTGAGTGGACTAGGAAATGTTCTGGTAGTAACCGACCATTTCACCGGTATGCCCAGGCTTTCCCAACCAAGGACCAGAAGGCCTCGACTGTGGCCAAAGTGCTTATGGAGAAATACTTTGTACACTATGGGCTACCACAACGGCTTCATTCAGACCAGGGAAGGGATTTTAAAAGTCAGTTGATCCGGAAGCTCCTGGATTCCTTGGGGATTAAGAAGACAAGGACTACCCCCTACCATCCACAAGGTGATGCTCAGCCGGAGAGGTTCAACCGAACCCTGCTCAACATGCTTGGGACTTTAAGCAGTGAAAAGAAGCAGCATTGGAGCAACCACATAGCTGCAGTTGTGCATGTATACAACAGCACCACCAGCGACGCTACAGGGTACTCACCTTATCGACTTATGTTCGGGAGAGAAGCAAGACTACCAGTAGATCTGGCCTTTGGCACTTCCATAGACCATTGTTCTGCTGCTTCCCGCAAGGGGTATGTCGATAGACTCAGACACAATTTGAAATTGGCCTATGAACAGGCCCAGGCGGCCTCGGAGCAAAGGGGGGCCCGCAACAAGAAAAATTTTGACCTGAAAGTTAGGATTCAGGATTTACAACCAGGAGACAGAGTGTTGCTACGGAACTTGGGGGTCCCTGGAAAACACAAACTTGCAGACAGATGGAGACCTGAACCTTTTGTTGTTTGCAAAAGGCTACCGGGCCTGCCCGTTTACAGACTTAAACCAGAAGGGAAGGTGGGACCTTTGAAGACCTGGCATCGGAACCACCTACTCCCACTAGCGGAGGCAGTTCGGATACCCCCTGTGACGGATTCCCCTGAGCCAACTTCCATCTTGGGTACTCCCCGACAAAACACTCGGTCCCAGACCCCTAAGATTGGGGATACAGAGACCTCGGAGATAAGTGAAGATGAAGGAGAAGAACTTGATTGGCTTTGGCCTTCACAGGCCCCAGGAACTTCTGCTATTGATCTTCCACCTGAAGAAGACACCATAGATCAGAAGCTGAATGCAGAAGCTACTGAGTTCATTCCGTCCAGTCCTTGGTCAGATTTTTGGGAGAGTGCTTGTGATTTATTCCCAGAAGAATATCCAAGGGAGTCCCTGTACCTCCCTGCTCTGGAGTCCAGTGCTCCTGAACCAGAGGGAATTCCTAGGTCAGTTCCAGAGAAAGAGCCCGTTTTAACAGAAAGCCCAAGAGGACAGAGGAAGCGGAGAGCCATAAAGCCTCCCAAAAGAGTAACTTACCAAAGATGGGGCAGAGTGCGGAAGACACTGTGGTTACTGCCAGGAGGAGTATGGAAGACCCTGATCCTCCCACTGTTCATTTAGTGGGGGGCAACCCCAACTCACTCTCTGGCACAGTTAGGCAGGACACTGATGATAGTGTGACCTGTGGGCAGGGAAGTTCACTGCCTCGTTTTTGGTGGGAATTTCCTCTGCCAACATCATACGAAACTTTGATTGATGTTGTACGTTCTGTGATGTAGTGTTATGTTATCTTTGGGGACCAAAGAGTTTAAGTGGGGGGAGTGTGTAGCGGGGTCTTCTTTAAGGCCCCGGGACTACGTTACCCAGAACCCCGTTTGGCAACCAGAGTGCAATTAGCCACCGCAGAGACTCATGGGAGGGGCTATTTAAGAAGGAGGCGAGGCGGAGCTCGGCCTCTTTGGACACCGCGCTGCAAGCAACAGCCTCTTCCTGTGCGGATCTGCTTGAGTACAAGGCCTGAAGCCTGGGGCCTCTCGCAACTTCCAAAGAGCCTTCCACCCCACTGCGGAGCCTGGGTGGCACGGACCTGTCGAGTGAGGACATCAGTTAGATCGGGGACCCGATCGTTGCAGACGCTGTGTGCGGAGACACAGCAGGTGGAAGTCCCGGACTGGGATCGCGTCCGGAGTGGTGAGCGAGCACTTGCTCAAGCCAATAGACTGTACCATGTTTAGGCCTATAGACTTGCCTTGGCCCACCTATCATTAGTTTGTTGTTCCATTAGGAGACCAGTAGCAGGACAGAGTTAAAGGGGTCTCTAGTATAGTGTTTCTTGGGACTGCCTACTTGTGGATTACAAATACTATTTCATCAAGTGCACCACCGAAAGTTTGCATGCAAAGAAATAACAAGCGAAAAGACTGAGATTTCTTCTATGTCAGGCCTGACCAGGAAAGGGAGAGAGTAATATTGTTTAGTGCGCCACAGGGCGCGTACACCACAGGGGGTGATCCATGGGGGGGGCAACAGGGTGATTGCCCCCCCCCCGAGACCATCTGTTACACTCACTTGCTTGCTCTGTTTTTTGTTTTTTTTCCGCCTGATCTCCCGGACTTTGGGGACCCGGTACCGGCCGGCCGTAGGTCCCCTGGCACACATGTAGCCCCATATCTCCTCTACAAGTGTGCAAAGTTTGGTGTCTGGAAGACCTAAGGCCGGGGAGAAATGATTTTTCAAACCTGGGCACTCCTTCCAGTCTAGTCATGGGCACAGTGAAGCATGGGCACAGTGAGGCAAAGTGAGGCACAGTGAGGCATGCAGATGGACACCCTAGGCTTATACTCGAGTCAATACGTTTTCCCAGTTTTTTGGGGTAAAATTAGGTGCCTCGGCTTATATTCGGGTCGGCTTATACTCGAGTATATACAGTACTTGTTCTGCGGCTGCCGCTGCCTCTCTGAGTCTCTCTCTCAGTTTCTCACATCAGCCGATCAGCGGTGCCGAGAGAGAGACTCGTCTACTGTAGTTACGCAGCGCACTGACACGATACCAGGAGCGGAGGAGGAGGTGAGTGGAGCCTCTTCCCTGCACTCGTTGCTAACGCCTGGGCCTTAGCAGGCAAGTTAGTGACAATCCACAAGGTGTGGCAGGCGATGTGGCAAGTGACAATCCGCAAATTGTGCCAGGTGACGTGGCAAATGACAATCTGCATCTGGTGGCAGGCAAGTGACAATCAGCAAGGTGTGGCTAGTGACAATCCACAAGATGTGGCAGGTGACGTGGCAAGTGACAATCCGCAACGTGTGGCCAATGACACGCTCAGGGCTCCCACTAAAAGCAGGCGACGGTGGCAAGTGACACACTCAGGGCTCCCACTGATTCTGTATTGAACTATTTAATTTTATATTACAATGTAATAATAGAAATAATGCGCTTCAATCATCCTGACACCATAACAACCATGGTGCCGGGATGATTGAAGCGCCGACACCAGCCATTTCCCCGTAAAATTTCCCACCAAAAAAAACATATTTTTTGGCAGTGCCCCTCCCGAGAAAAGACTCTGGATCCGCCCCTGGTACACCAAAATAGCTGCGCGCGGTGGGTTACCGCGCTGGGCCATTGTTGTGTGCTACACCTATTGCTGCAGGGCTCTGTAAGCAAGTTGCATGTGTTCTGTTCTGCCTATGCTTTTTGATATAAAAGTAAAGCTGTTGCATTTGATCTCTCACCTCAGTGTGTTGTCTTACTGCAAAAGAGATTGCCCCTTGCAATTTTACTGAATGTGATATAAGTTTAACCCTAGACTAACTGTGCCAGGGTGGGTTGAGTAAGATTGCCGGGGGTTGGCGGTGCTGTATGCAGGGCCTGAAATCAAACCAGCGGCTCTCTTAATTGGGGGTAGCGCTACACTTACGTTTTTTAATGACATTATTTTAATCAAGTTACTAGGTGGGATGTCTACATGTTATCAAGCCCACAGCCTGGAGGACCGGCTCAAATACTTGCTATGTGGTCTTCACAGATTTTTTAGTATTGGAAAAAGTGGAAAAAAATCTGTCAGTAGACTGAATTTAAAGTTTCGCTGGATAGCTGTGCCTTGATCCTGGCCAAATTTTTGGGATTATAAAATGTGCTTTAAATGTTGTTGGTACAAAGGTTTGATATTTGCAGGTGCGACTTACACATCAGTGGTACAGAAGATGAAAGCAGAGCATTGAGAATAATGTCCACTATATAATCTTTTGTTTTGCAGATAGAAAATTCAACTTTCAACAGAGCTAAGCTGATGAATGTTGGCTTTGCAGAAGCTAGTAAAGATTATGATTATGACTGCTTTATCTTCAGTGATGTTGACATTATTCCTATGGATGAGAGGAATCTGTACCGATGCTCTCAAAACCCCAGACACATGGCTAATTCTTTGGACAAATTCAACTTCAGGTAATGGCTTTAAACCACAATTTCATGCATAAATATGTTTTTTTTTTTATGTAAGTTTTAGCAGAATGAGTAAGTCAAAATTTGTGCAGGTGTATAGTAATTTTAGATATAGCATCACAGAAAGCAAGTGCACATTCAAATTTCAAGGTGTAGTTATGTGGCTATGTGAATCTAACTCCATGGTGGCTCAAACATTACAGAAATAGACTAAATGGAATAATTGTGCTTATAGTAATAGAGTAGAGCTAGGGGGTGCTTTTTACTGGAATGTGGTACTTCCATCATGAAAATATCTTCATCACACACCAAACCTATAATGAACCTTATGTGTGGAATGCTGTAGCAACCACTGGATAGCATCAGGTTTAACCAATATAACATGCAGTTGTAGCGGACCCTTAAATTCGGAGTCTCTATGTTCTAAATTCAGGGGGACAGCCTGAGCAGTAGTTTGTCTCAGGCTGTTAATTTTAACCAAGTTGGACTCTGCTCTGCTGTGGTGCTGTCTGGCGTGCAGTTCCCCTTTTGGCCTCTGGGTGATGCTGTCATCCAGGTCTGGGGTTGAACCACAGACGGTGGTGTGGCGATTGGGTGTCCTCTCTCGGCTCCCGTGCAGTGGGCGGGTCTGCCTGCTGTGCATGCCAGGAGAGGGTACATAAAGGGGCAGATGCCATGTTTTAGGGTGGTGTGCCGGGGGAATTCCAGGGAGGACCCCTGGTGGCGAAGTCGCGCCCGTTGGCCCTGCTGGCCTGGGTGCGTGAAGTGATTATAGAGTCTTGGGCACCTTCAGCCCGAGGCTATAGTGTTCCGGGTAGGCCCAGCACCTTTAACTGGGTCTACAACAAAACCAACCCACTGGAGTCCCAGGGAACCCGAGTGAGGGTGGCCCGCTCTGACGGAGAGGAAACCAGGGGAGGACCTGTCTGATGGACCGGTGAAAGGGATCACGGTGAAGGAGAGGCCTGGTTGCCTGTCAGAGGGAAGGATACGTGAGTTGCACAATAGCTCCTGTGGTGTGCCCCATTGGCACCTATGGTCTTTAATAATCTACAGGAGTTAAAGAGTTCTTAATTCATGGCCTGGGGGATTCTGTGGCAGAGGATTTCCTGAACTTGTCCTTGGAGGGGACTAGATTCAAAGAACTATTTTGTGCTTTAATCTGGCTGACAGAAAGTAATAGCTGGGTGCCGCGTGCCTGAACCTATCTTTCTAACCAAGTCTATGGCTATTTTCAACCTCTCCTGTTCCAAGCAAGATAAAAATAAACTCACAGTTGGAGTTTGATTACTGTCTGGACATTGGCCTTTCTTTGGGGGAACAACACAGACTTTTCCCTACATTATAGGGACGAGAACCAATGGAGGGAGGTAACTCGCTGCAGGACCCAAAATTGTAAGAACACCGCTTGACCTCTTAAACCGGGAGAATACGGGCATGTGGCATGGTGTGCCTTTACCCTGCAAGTGAAGGTGAGTGGGGAAAAAGGGTCTGTGTGCAACACTGTATATTGCCAGCACACAGTTATCCTTAAAGCGGAGCTCCGCCGGAAAAAAAAATATTAAAAGCCAGCAGCTACAGCTACAGCAGCTGCTGGCTTTTAATATTTGGACACTTACCTGTCCTGGAGTCCAGCGACGTCCACAGCAGAGGACGAGCGACCGCTCGTCGCTCTGCTGCTCCCTCCGCCATCCTCGCTGAGGGAACCAGGAAGTGAAGCCCTGCGGCTTCATGCCCAGTTCCCTACGGCGCATGCGCGAGTCGCGCTGCGCCGTTCTGATTGGTGCTCCTGTGTTCTGGGAGCCGAGTGTGTCCCAGAACACCAAGGGAAGTCTGCGGGAAGTGACGTCACTCCCGCAGATTCCCGGAGAGAGGACTCCCGGATGTGGGTGAAAATACCTGTCTTAGACAGGTATCTTCACCCCCCTCCCCCCTGAAAGGTGTCAATTGTGACACCGGAGGGGGGGAGGGTTCCAAATAGCAAAAGTTGCTATTTAGGGTGGAGCTCCACTTTAATTACTGCATATTCAGCACGTCATAAATAAATGCAACATTTTGCAATTTTCTTCTTCAGGTAAAATTACATAAAACTGTACAATCTAAAGCACCTTATATACAAGTGATACACCAATGAAAAATGCATCATACACCCACCATGATATCACAGTGACTTCAGATTCCCACCTAAATCCCTATGCAAAATATATACATATGTAGCGCACTCACCCCCTTCACCTGCCTTTGGCTCCTCGCAGGAAAAGAGGGCACACCACGCCACAAGCCCGTACCCTCTTGTGTGAAGAGGTTGAGCGGTGTTGTTGATGGGTCTCCACAACCAGAAAACCAGAATCCTCCAGAGAATGGTTCTCACCTCTATAGTTAGTAGAGATAAGTCCTTGTTTCCCTCCCCAGTGACTTGAATGTCCACACCAGCTGTAACTCCAACGTAGAGTTTATTTTTCTTCTTAAAGTACAGTCTCTGATAGGAAAGGTTGGAGTAAGAACATGACAGCATAAGGTGTGGAAGAGATCTAGGCACAAACGTAAAACACTTCACTGCTTAGCTTCTCAAACAGACTCAGCCCATATGGATAGTCTCCCTAGATAGGGACTAGCAGCCAAATGGTACTCTAACTCAGTGTTTCTCAACTCCAGTCCTCAAGGCGCCCCAACAGGTCATGTTTTCAGGCTCTCCATTATTTTGCACAGGTTATTTGATCAGTTTAACTGCTTTAGTAATTCCCACAGCTGTTTCATCTGAGGGAAATCCTGAAAACATGACCTGTTGGGGCGCCTTGAGGACTGGAGTTGAGAAACACTGCTCTAACTTAACTGCACAGTCTCTGCCACAGACGTGGTGAACTTGGTTTCTGCCACAGACCTGGTGAACTTGGTGTTTCAAAGCTTGACCTCTTTGTAAGGAGAAGACATCCCTCCAGAGAGTTACTGGGCCCCTTCCTTCACCGTGACTTCTCACCGGTCCCTCGGAACGGCTTCTCCCCCGGCCTCCTCGTCTAAGATGCGGGTCCCCTTGCAAGGCGGCACCCTGGGATTCCTCGATCCTTGATGGGCCCCAGTCAAAGGTGCTGGGCCCAAGGCCTTTGCTGCAGTCCCAGGGCTAAAGGTGCCTGGGACTGATCCACAGACCTCCGCCCCTGGGCCGAAGGTGCCCAGGGCGGACAGGAACACACTCCCTGGGGTAGGACCCCCGACCACGACAGAACGCCACAACAGGCAGCGTCTGCCCCTTTTATATCCTCCCCCAGCATGCACAGCAGGCCTGCCACACCCACCGTATGGCTGCTGAGAGGGGACACACAAGGCACAGCACTGTATCAGTGGTTCAACCCTGGCCTGCCATGGCAGCGCCACCTGCAGGCTACAGGGAATGGTACACCGACACTCTCCCTGCGGACAAAAATGATTGATAGAATCCTGACAATTGGGGTGCTTGAGCATAACTACCACTCAAACACTTCCACTAAATTTAGGACCCCGCTACACATACATTAAAAAATGAATAGTGTGTAGCACCCTCTACCTTTAGGTAGCTGCTAGATAGGGATTTTTCTAGGTAAGGCTGTCAGCACAGGCAAATGTAGGCAGGCCTAAGCTCTAGGCTAGGCCTGTTTGTCTTGATCTGGGGCTGGGAGTGTTTAGTGTAGCAGTGGGCGTGACCACTTGTGCTCTGGCTGTGAGGCGCCTCCCTTGCTTTCAGAGAGTATGTTTTGGAAAAGAGGCTGGGCCTTGTGCCTGAGTGGCAGGTAGCTCATGTGAGGAGCCCTGAGCAATCCCCATTCGGTATTGGCAGGGGACAGGCCTCCCATATAAGCTGGGGTCACATGCTGCTGAGCAGGAGTTGCTGGAGAAGGGAAGATGGAGTACTAGGCAGTTGCTGCAGGGTGTCCCCAGCTGGGGGGCGCGCCAAGTGTGGGGGAGTCGCGTGGAAGGCTCACCTCACACACGGCCACAGATGAGGAATTCTTGGAGAGGAAAGACTAGAGGAATTGCTGGAAATCATATCCGGATGGTGTTCTCCACCATGAACTGGAGGCAGGAGAAGGTCAGTGTGTACACTACAGTGGAGTACTGGAGCAAGAGAAAGACTTTGAGAGTAGTGTAGACTGCTGTGACTGGGGAACGCGGCATTTGCAGTTCTGGACTAGCTGGGAGCGGTAGTCTACCTGTTGCCATGTGCTGCTAAATTACTGGGCCGTCATTGAGAGGTGTTGCAGCGCCTCTGGCCTAGTGTTAGCATTTGAGTAACTCCATCAAGTAGTATAGTAACAGCAACTAAATTCAGCCAGCAATCTGAGGAGTTATTCAGAGTGACTCCTTTTGTCATACTGAAAGTGAGAAGACAGGAATCTAACAGTTTGCAGCAGAGGATTAGTGTACAAGAGAAGAACAGTTCTAAAAGGGATATGCTGCAGGAATTGGAGCATAGGAGGAGGAGGAGTAATAGTCTGCATGGAGATATGCAGAGAAAGAGACTGTGAATGATAATAAATGTGAATCATTTTCAGGGCTGAACCTACTAATCAATGTTCTACAAATGTGATGGCAATCCAATAAGTGCTAAGGGCATCCCATATATTCCTTTACCCCAACCAAGTTGTATCCCGCAATAAACTAAACAAAGCAACACAAATGACTGCTCATTGTCTCAGAGGTAATAGATGGGGGTCTGGCAGCAGGGTGATTTGGTGGATGTTTGTAACTTGTAGCAACGCACCACTACAAGTGTATTAACATTCCAGTATAGCCCGAAGCAAAAAATAAATAAAAAAAATGAGCGTAGGGCTAGCATGAAAATGGAGGACAGGGCAGTCCAGGGAAGTCATGGGTTAAAAAAATTGGTCAGTTAAATAGCATTGATGTTTATTGGGCTGCCAGCGGGGGGGGGGGGGGGAGTGGCTGCAGGGGTAGTCTTTGGGGATGTACGTGAAACCAGACATCCAGGGGAAGACATGAGGAGGAGAAGCTTTCGCCCACACCTCTGCCAGCTCTTCCATGGCGGACCCAAGAACCCTGCAGGAGTAGCTGCGCTTCATGGCGGCATCGATGGGGATGGACTGGCTGCAGTCACAGGTATCCTTTATGCTGGGAGCCTCTTCCTCGGCTCCAGCAGATGCACTGGCACGACACGCTCGGCGGGCACGCTCCCCGGAGCTCTTTAGCCCTTCGCCTCCCTCACAATCTCAGCACCATTCAGGGAGCACAGACCTGGTCCCTCCAGCCCAGCCGGCTCAGCCTCCACTGACTATCTCTGGTGTCCGCGCTGGGAGGAATCCCCATTGCGGGCAGAGCTCTGCAGGACGGGGATATAGCCCTGTGTTATCCCCTGTCCCTGCTCGTCGGAGGACTCATGAGGATGCGGCCGCCTCCCAGGTGGATGACGCAGCGGGAGCGGCGGCTCAGCGTGGGTGGATTCGCCCTACGGGTTCCAGCCAGTTGGGTAGAGCGGCCGGAGACCCCCTCACCCCCAGTTCCAGGCATGGTCAGCAGAGCGCAGGAGCCGGCCAGAGCAGCAGAGCCCCTCCTACCAGCAGGGGGTGAAGAGGAGGCACACAGCAATGGCCAGGCGTGCAAGTCCTTCAGGGCGGAGGCGCAGGAGGGACAGTGTGCAGCCAGGCCCTTCTGCGGTCGGCGCATCCACAACAGACCTTCGGCTTCCAGATGATCCACAGGATTCCTCGCGATCCGAGGGCGAGCTGTCCGGTTCTGAAGGCGGGGTCGCTCCGCTGAGGTCAGTGATGGTGGATTCCGGAAATGCGACTGTGGGATCTGGTCCTGGTCAGCCTGGTAAATCCATGTCTAATCCTGTCTCTTCTCTTCTTTACAGCTTTCTTTGTCTTCTGTGACGGTGGTTAGGGCAGGTCAGGGCCCCGTGGTCGGTTCAGGTACCCCTACCTCTACAGTGGTCAGGGCCCCTTCCGCAGCCGTTCATTATTTTCTGGTTGGGCTGCGTTTGTTGGTACAATGTTTTGATGCGGGCTCGACTTCTATCTCCATACCAGTGTCGGCTTGGGTTTCAGATCCGCTAAGGGCCGGTCAGGCTGTGGCTCAGGCCCCAGGTGTTTCTGTATCTGCGCCGGGTCAGGTGTCTGGGGGGACATCATGGCGACTCCAGGGACGGCTGCAAAGACTTTGGTGGACTCGCTGAGGGACATTAGTAAAATCGCAGACACGGTTCGCCTGTCCGATTCTGCAAAATGCAAAGTGCATGTCTGTTTTGAGGGTCCTTTGGGTGCGCATCTCAAATCTGAGGTGTGGGAAAAAATTTGGCGGGGGGGACTATGTGGAGATTTTCACATTGTTGTCTCCTGAGAAGTTTAACATGGATAGGATTAAACCAAAACAATACAAGAAGGAGGATGAGGAAAAACGTTGCTACTGTCTGATTCCACATACATTTAGTAACTGGCTCCAGGCCTTCGCTATTTTTGCAAGGGTTATCGTGAAAAAATCCCCTGAGAATTGTTCCGCCTCTTTTGTTATCTGCATGCCATCAGCGAGGCCCAGAGAGTGTATGGGGGCGTGGCTTGGTTGCGTTATGACGAACAGTTTTGTCAACATACGGCTATTCGGCCCTTGTTATGCTGGGATCAAAAGGACATAAGTTTATGGATGAAACTTATGTCCTCTGCACGGGCCTCCACTGCGTTTTTTCCAGCAGGGGCCGGGAGTCCGACTGACCGGCCGCTAAACGGTATACCCGTTGGTATGAACAGGCCCTTGGTGGGTTGGCGCACCGCAGTGCAACAACCCACAAATCTATGTGCATTACCACATTGTGTGTATTTTACATGTGTACTTTATGTGTGTGTAAAGCTTAACCAGTTCCCACTGAACATGAGCATGTAAGTGTCTGTAGGGTGGGCGGGCTTTAATGCTGAACCACCATACATATTGTATGTGTCTATGGGGAACTACGCTTCTGGGCTGAGAGTGTGTTTACGGTGTGCTCCCAGTAAAGTGGCCAAGTTGTCACGGACTGCTCTTGAATCATTGTTTATGGTCAGAAGATTCAGATCATGTAACCACAGTGACAGCCAATCACAGTGGTCATGTGATCTGGAAGTCCATCTCCATCGCATAGGCATAGGAATGGAATTTCAGCCCATTGATTTGAATGGAAGTGGCATCCAAGTCGGATCATCATGATCCGACTTGTGATGCGACTTGTGCTCTGAGGATCTTGAAGATAAACCTGACACCAAAAAAAACAAAAAACGGCGTAGGGTCCCCCCCAAGATCCATACAAGGCCCTTTGAGTCTAGTATGGATCTTGAAAGGGAACCCCATGCCAAAAAGAAAATCAGTATGGTGTCCCTCCCAAGACCACACCAGACTCTTCGGTCTGGAATGGATTTTGAGGGAAAACCCTGCCCCTAAAAAACACTGTAGGGTCCCCCAAAATCATACCAGACCCTTATCCAAACATGCAGCTCGGCAGGTCAGGAAAGGGGGGGTGAGCGAGTGACCCTCCTCCTGGACCATACGAGGCCACATGCCCTCACCATGGGGAAGTTGGGTGCTTTGGGGCAGGGGGGCTCAGCGCCCCCACCCCAAAACACCTTGTCCCCATGTTGACGGGGACAAGGGCCTCTTCCCGACAACACTGGGGGGGTTGTGGGGGTCTACGGGCAGGGGGCTTATCAAAATCTGGAAGCCCCCTTTAACAAGGGGGCCCCCAGATGTCAGCCCCCCATTTGAATAAATATGGGGTACATTGTATTCCTACCCATTTACCCCCTAAAAAAGGCAGTGACTAGGGATGAGCCGAACACCCCCCGGTTCGGTTCGCACCAGAACCTGCGAACGGACCAAAAGTTTGCACGAACTATCGAACCCTGTTAAAGTCTATCGGACTCGAACGTTCGAAATGAAAAGTGCTAGATTTAAAGGCTAATATGCAAGTTATTGTCCTAAAAAGGGTTTGGGGACCCGGGTCCTGCCCCAGGGGACATGTATCAATGCAAAAAAAAGTTTTAAAAACTGCAGTTTTTTTGGGAGCAGTGATTTTAATGATGATTAAAGAGAAAAAAAAAGTAAAATATTCCTTTAAATATCGTACCTGGGGGGTGTCTATGGTATGCCTGTGAAGTGGCACGTGTTTCCCGTGTTTAGAACTGTCCCTGCACAAAATGACATTTCTAAAGGAAAAAAGTCATTTAAAACTGCTTGCGGCTTTAATGTAATGCGTGGTTCCGGCAATGTGGATGAAAATCATTGAGAAAATAGGCATGGGTACCCCCCCAGCCCATTTGGGTCTTGTATGGATATTAAGGGGAATCCCGCACCCAAATTAAAAAAAGGAAAGGTGTGGGGCTCTCAGGCCCTATATACTCTGTACAGCAGTATACAGGCGGTGCAAACAAGACAGGGACTGTAGGTTTGTTCTTAAGTAGAATCTGTTTGTAATTTAGAACTGTTACATTTTTAAAGCGTAGCTCCAGCCAAAAAATCTATTTTTAAGCTTTTTGGAAAACATAGGGAAGGGTTATCACCCCTGTAACATTTGTTTTGCTGTCTGTGCACCTCTTCAGAAGATTTCACCACACTTTCTGTCCCAATGACAATTGGTTTTTGAAAATTTGGGGTTTTTAGTGAAACAAAGATTGGTGATAAAGCATAAGTGGAGAGGAGATACGTTTTTCCCATATTAACTCTTACAGGAGAGAATTTTCCTTCCTAGGGGTAGATTTCCTCTCACTTCCTGTTGTCTCCCTCTGTTTGCAAGTAGGAGTCGTTTGTAAGTTGGATGTTTGAAAGTAGGGGCCTGCCCTATATACTCTGCAGAAATTTGGGCCTTAGGTGTTGGTGTTGCCACAACACTGTAAGCCCTCACAGTTACTCTTGGTGGGCGCTGGAACGCCCTGCTGTGAAATATTAGATCAAGAATTGTAATTACATGCCCCTGTTGAGCAGGGGCAGAAAAGTTGGGCCTTAGGCACTGGTGCCACAACACTGCAACCCCTCACAGATACTATAGTTGGAGCGCAAGAATGAGCCCTACTGTAAATTATGGCATCAAAAATTGTAATTACACGCCCCTGTTAAACAGAGGCAGAAAAATTGGGCCTTAGTCACCAGTGCTGGTGCCACAACACTGCAACCCCTCACAGAAACTTTAGTTGGAGCGTAAGAATAAGCCCTGCTGCAAATTATTGCATCAAAAATTTTAATTACACGCCCCTGTTAAACAGGGGCAGAAAAATTGGGCCTTAGGCACTGGTGCCACAACACTGCAACCCCTCACAGATACTAAAGTTGGAGCGCAGAAATGAGCCCTGCTGCAAATTATTGCATCAAAAATTGTAATTACATGCCCCTGTTAAACAGGGACTGAAAAATTGGGTCTTAGCCACTGGTGGCGGTGCCCAGAACCAAAAATGTTCTTACAAGCTATCAGCACGAACGCGTTGTGGTTCCCCATACAATCTGATCCAGCTGACGTCACACTCCTCCTTCACGGGTTAATCGTCGCCATCTCTAGCTACGGACACAGCAGGTTCACACTCCGGCTTCTTGGGGCTGCCACAGCCGGGACTTGGGACACTCGTGGAGAGGCTACATTGACCCTGGATCCAGCAAGAACACTGACCCTACTGGAGCATGCCTGAACTTACCTAAATGTAAGTGCTGGATATGATCTTTTTTACCTGTCATCAAACCAATTTACTTAGAGGCGCTTTTCTATTTTTTGTTTTCCTTATGTCACTACCTTGAGTCGGCTTCACCTTGGAGAAGAGCTGCCCTGAGTACCTGTGTTATATTCAAAGACTTTTCCATCATCACCTGCTGCCTTTGAAGATTTTAATTTAACTTAATTTATTCATTTATTATTATTCACAATTGACTGGAAAATCCGCTTTGCCTGTGGACACTCTCCTTTATATATGTTCCTTTGTTCACGGTGATTTCCTGTGCATACATCCTGAGCGCTGGCATTTTTTGTTTCTTTATTGAGGAGGAAGAGGATAGTCACTCAGCATAACAGGATAGTCACTCAGCATCAGCATAGGCAGTCTTGAAGGGATCCCCCATTCCAAAAAAATTATATTTGGTTACATCAGCATCAGGTGCTTGGTAGCTGGTGATCCAAGACTGATTCATTTTTATGAAGGTCAGCCAAACGACCGATTCGGTGGACAGCCGCACCCTGTGATCGGTTACAAAGCCTCCAGGAGCACTGAATGTGCGTTCTGAAAGAACGCTGGATGCAGGACCGGCCAGTAGCTCAATTGCATACTGTGCAAGCTCTGGCCAGTGATCCATCCTCAAGACCCAGTAACCCAGAGGATTTTCGGTGGGAAAGGTGTCCAAGTCTGATCTTGCCCCTAGGTATTCCTGCACCATGTAAAACAGACGCTGGCGATGGTTGCTGGAACCGATCATACCTTGGGGCTACGGACTAAAAAATTGTCTGAACGCATCGGTCAGACGGCCACCTTCTCCGCCCCTCTTTCTTTGACTGACCGAAGCCTCAGCAACACGTTGTCCAGTACCAGGATTTTGTAACCTCCCAGTCTCTGGGAACGCGTTGCACAGACCTTTCTGTAAGGCCTCCCGAAGATGTTTCATCCTCTGCTCCCTCTGCAACGGCAAGATAAGGTCCGCAACCTTACCCTTGTAACGTGGATCAAGGAGGGTTGCCAGCCAGTAATGATCCCTCTCTTTGATCACACGAATACGAATATCCTTCCACAGGCTTTGCAGGATCAGGGAGGCCATGCAGCGTAGGTTTGCTGAGGCATTCGGTGCGGAGTCCTCTGGGTCACTGAGGACGACATGATCCGCAGCCACCTCCTCCCAGCCACGTACAAGTCCATGGGTTTCTTGGGACTGTAATTGATCCCTTGAAGACTGCTGCTTATGCTGAGTGCTAGGCTCCACCTCTATGCTGACACAATCCTCATCCTCCTCCTCCTCCTTGTACTCTTCCTGTTTGATAGGCGGGCTAGCAGGAACACTGTCTGGATAAAGGGGGCCTTGAGAGGTAGGGAAGTCCTTCTCTTCCTCCCTCTGTTCTGCCTCAAGTGCCCTGTCCATTATTCCACGCAGCGTGTGCTCCAACAGGTGGACAAGAGGGACAGTGTCACTGATGCATGCACTGTCACTGCTCACCATCCTTGTGGCCTCCTCAAATGGTGCCAGGACAGTGCATGCATCCCTGATCATGACCCACTGGCGTGGCAAAAAAAAAACAAGCTCCCCTGACCCTGTCCTGGTGCCATATTGGCACAGATACTCATTGATGTCCCTCTGCTGCGTGTGCAGCCGCTGCAGCATGGCCAACATTGAGTTCCACCTGGTGGGTATGTCACAGATTAGGCGGTTCTTGGGCAGGTTTTATTCCTTTTGGAGGTCAGCCAGCCGAGCACTGGCATTATATGACCGGCGGAAATGCACAGAGTTTTCTGGCCTGCCTCAGGACATCCTGTAAGCCCGGGTACCTGCCCAAGAACCGCTGCACCACCAAGTTAAGGACGTAAGCCAAACAGGGCACATGGGTCAGTTGTCCCTGTTAGAGGGTGGAGAGGAGGTTGGTACCATTGTCCCAAACCACCATTCCTGGCTTAAGCTGGCGTGGCGTCAACCACCTCTGAGCCTGCCCCTGCAGAGCTGACAGAATCTCTGCCCCAGTGTGACTCCTGTCCCCCAAGCACACCAGCTCAAGCACCGCATGGCATATTTTTGCCTGCGTACTTGCGTAGCCCCTTGAACGCCTACGGAGCACCGCTGGTTCCAAGGACAAAGCACAGGAAGAGGCCATGGAGGAAGAAGAAGAGGAGGGGGTGGAGGAGAGAGGTGTGTCAGAATCACCAGTAGTAGCATTTTGGAGGCGTGGTGGCGGAACAACCTCCAACACTACTGCACCTTGTCCTGCATCCTTCCCAGCTGCCAGCAGAGTCACCCAATGCGCCGTATAAGATAGGTAACGTCCCTATCCATGCCTGCTGGACCATGAGTCAGCGGTAATATGCACCTTACCACTGACCACCCTGTCCAGCGAGGCCAAGACATTGCCTTCCACATGCCGGTAGAGAGCCGGAATCGCCTTCCGTGAGAAAAAGTGGCGTTTGGGAACCTGCCACTGAGGAACCGCACATTCCACAAACTCCACAAACTCACGGAAGGGGGCAGATTCTACCAACTGAAAAGGCAGCCGTTGAAATGCTAGCAATTTAGCCAAGCTAGCATTCAACCGCTGGGCATGTTGATGGCTGGGAGCGAACTTCTTTCGACGGTGCAGCAGCTGGGGCAGGGAAATTTGCCTGGTACAATCTTACGTTGGTGTACCGATAGCAGATTGCCCGCAAGTACTTGGCTGTGACACACCTAATTCTACACCTTCATTCCTCTCAGTGCAGGTTTCAGAGAGGACTGAAGGTATAGTGGGTTTGGAGATCCCAGCTGATGAGGAGCAAGGAGAGGTCCGCTTTGTTCTTTGGTGTGCGTCTTTTAGGTGTGCTTGCCAACGAACTGCATGGCAGGTCGACATATATCTGATCAAGCATGTGGTGCCCAAGTGGGTGATGTTTTGGCCATGCGAGATACGCCTGAGACATATGTTGCAAATAGCAGCGCTGCGATCTGATGCACTTGTCTCAAAAAAAGCCCACACCAAAGAACTTTTGGAATAACGTGCAGAGACAGCAGCGCCCTGCACATGCGGAGCTCTGCGGTGTGATGCTGTCGGTGTGCTGCCCTTAAGCTGGCCCCTGGAGGGCATCCTGCCTCGTTGGAGATGTGCCTCCTCCTCCTCTCTCCTATCAGGCACCCACGTAGAGTCCGTGACCTCATCATCCACTCCCTCCTCATCACTGTAGCAAACCTGGCAGTATGCTGAAGCTGGGGGAACATGACTTCCAGATTGCTGTCCTTCTTGGGCACCCCCTCTCTCTGGGCTCACGTTACTGCCTTCCTCTAGCTGGGTACTAGGGATGAGCCGAACACCCCCGGTTCGGTTCGCACCAGAACCTGCGAACGGACCGAAAGTTTGCGCGAACTTTAGAACCCTATTAAATACAATGGACGCGAACGTTCGAAAAAGTGGTAATTATAACGGCTAATTTGCAAGTTATTGTCCTAAAAAGGGTTTGGGGACCCGGGTCCTGCCCCAGGGGACATGTAGCAATGCAAAAAAAAGTTTTAAAAACAGTCGTTTTTTCGGGAACAGTGATTTTAATGATGCTTAAAGTGAAAAAAAAAAGTGAAATATTCCTTTAAATATCGTTCCTGGGTGGTGTCTAAAGTATGCCTGTGAAGTGGCACGTGTTTCCCGTGTTTAGAACTGTCCCTGCACAAAATGACATTTCTAAAAGAAAAAAAGTCATTTAAAACTGCTTGCGGCTTTAATGTAATGTCTGGTCCCGGCAATATGGATGAAAATCATTGAAAAAATGGCATGGGTATCCCCCCCGCCAGCCCATTACTAGCCCCTTTGGGTATTTGTGTTCAGATAAGCTTTAGGTGCACACTGCGCAAAGAACACTAAAACAAAATACTGGAGGTCCCTGCCTCACTGCCTGTGTTTTTATGAGAACAGCAATTGTATTAACCACTTGCCAACCGCTCACGGCATATATACGTCGGCAGAATGGCTCGTACAGGCACAATCACGTACCTGTACGTGGCCCTTTAACTGCCGACGTCAGGGTCGCGCGTGCCGCCGGCGGCGCGCTCGCGACCCCCCTGCCTTCCCTGTGAGTGGGACCGCGATCATCTCACGGAGGCTCGGAGCGGGGAGATGTGTGTGTAAATACAGCATCTCCCCGCTCCTCTACTGACACTGTTAGCGATCTCCGCTCTGTGTAATCAGAGCGGAGATCGGTGACGTGTCAGTCGTAGCCACGCCCCCCTCAGTTAGTAACACGCCCCTAGGCACACTTAACCCCTTCAGCGCCCCTAGTGGTTAACCCCTTCACTGCCAGTGTCATTTTCACAGTAACCAGTGCATTTTTATTGCACTGATCGCTGTGAAAATGACAATGGTCCCAAAAATGTGTCAAAAGTGTCCGATGTGTCCGCCATAATGTCACAGTCACGAAAAAAATCGCTGATCGCCGCCATTACTAGTAAAAAAAAAGAAATGATAAAAATGCCTTATAGCTATACCCTATTTTGTAAACGCTATAATTTTTGCGCAAACCAATCAATAAACGCTGATTGCGATTTTTTTACCAAAAATATGTAGAAGAATACGTATCGGCCTAAACTGAGGGAAAAAAAAGTTTTTTTATATATTTTTTGGGGATATTTATTTATAGAAAAAAGTAAAAAATTTGTATTTTTTTTCAAAATTTTCGCTCTATTTTTGTTTATAGCGCAAAAAATAAAAACCGCAGAGGTGATAAAATACCACCAAAAGAAAGCTCTATTTGTGGGAAAAAAAGGACGCCAATTTTGTTTGGGAGCCACATCGCACGACCGCGCAATTGTCAGTTAAAGCGACGCAGTGGCGAATCGCAAAAAGGGGCCTGGTCATAATGGCCCGTATTGGTCCGGGGCTTAATGGGTTAAGGTAAGAATTAGGTGCACACTGTGCAAAGAACACTAAAACAAAATACTGGAGGTCCCTGCCTCACTGCCTGTATTTTTATGAGAACAGCAATTGTATTAAGGTAAGAATTAGGTGCACACTGTGCAAAGAACACTAAAACAAAATACAGGAGGTCCCTGCCTCACTGCCTGTATTTTTATGAGAATACCAGCAATTGTATTAAGGTAAGAATTAGGTACACACTGTGCAAAGAACACTAAAGCAAAATACTGGAGGTCCCTGCCTCACTGCCTGTATTTTTATGAGAACACCAGCAATTGTATTAAGGTAAGAATTAGGTGCACACTGTGCAAAGGACACTAAAACAAAATACAGAAGGTCCCTGCCTCACTGCCTGTATTTTTTTGAGCACCCCAGCAATTGTATTAAGGTAAGAATTTGGTGCACACTGTGCAAAGAACACTAAAAACAAAATGCAGGAGGTCCCTGCCTCACTGCCTGTATTTTTATGAGAACACCAGCAATTGTATTAAGGTAAGAATTAGGTGCACACTGTGCAAAGGACACTAAAACAAAATACAGAAGGTCCCTGCCTCACTGCCTGTATTTTTTTGAGCACCCCAGCAATTGTATTAAGGTAAGAATTTGGTGCACACTGTGCAAAGAACACTAAAAACAAAATGCAGGAGGTCCCTGCCTCACTGCCTGTATTTTTATGAGAACACCAGCAATTGTATTAAGGTAAGAATTAGGTGCACACTGTGCAATGAACACTAAAACAGAATACTGGAGGTCCCTGCCTCACTGCCTGTATTTGTATGAGAACCCCAGCAATTGTATTGAGGTAAGAATTAGGTGCACACTGTGCAAAGAACACTAAAACAAAAAATACAGGAGGTCCCTGCCTCACTGCCTGTATTTTTATGAGAACCCCAGCAATTGTATTAAGGTAAGAATTAGGTGCACACTGTGCAAAGAACACTAAAACAAAATACAGGAGGTCCCTGCCTCACTGCCTGTATTTTTATGAGAACACCAGCAATTGTATTCAGGTAAGCTTTAGGTGAACGCTATGCAAAGCACACAGTACACTAAGTGTGCAGCACTCTGCTGCACACGTCTGAAAAAAGGCCCACACCAAAGAACTTTTGGACCAACGCGCAGAGACAGCAGCGCCCTGCACATGCGTATCTCTGCGGTGTGATGCAGTCGTGTGCTGCCCTTAAGCTGGCCCCTGGAGGGCATCCTGCCTCATTGGAGATGTGCCTCCTCCTCCTCTCTCCTATCAGGCACCCACGTGGAGTCAGTGACCTCATAATCCCCTCCCTCCTTATCACTGGAGCAAATCTGACAGTATGCTGCAGCTGGGGGAACATGACTGCCAGATAGCTGTCCTTGTTGGGCACCCCCCTCTCTGGGCTCACGTTACTACCCCCTCTCTCTGGGCTCACGTTACTGCCTTCCTCCAGCTGGGTTCCATCATCGGAGCCTTCAAAATGCTGGGCATCCTCCTGGAGCATGTACACTGTAGTCAAACAGTTCGGGGGACTCCTCAGGAGGACATGGTGGGGCTAGGGAAGGAGTGACTGATGCCATTGAGCCGAGGGAAGAGGCCGCTTTGGCAGCTGCTTTGCCACACAAAGTACCTTGAGCCTGGGTGAGAGAGGATGAGGACGGCTTGGTCATCCACTCTATCAAGTCTTGGGCATGTTGCGGCTCAACATGGCCTGCTGACGAAAATAAGGACAAGCATGTCCCACGGCCATGTGCTGATGAGGATGCACCGTGTCCACGACCAGCACTGTTGCCTCTCCTTGTTTGCCTTCCAGACATACTAATGGTCTGCAGTGAGATGTAGCTGCACAAAGGTGGAATGTATATGTATATTGTGGTAATTGGCATGACATAAGGACCCCCACTATAGTGAGATGGGGTCATATATTCTAGCTTGGACATACGGGTTAAGGAAATTGACTAGTATTGTATGTTTTTCTCAAGTATTATGAAATAGGTTAAGATCTTGTATTTTGTATGGGGCAGCAGTTTTGCAAAAACAGTTTTGCAAAAGCATGCATAATGTGCAATGAGTAGCATAATAGCAGAAATGCCGGGTTATTTCTAAACTGCTTTTGTCTGGAAGATGTCTAGCAAATATTGGTACAGGGAAGTGAAACTTTGTGAAACCTTGTGACTATGAGCTATAACATTTATAGTGACACTCATGACTGATTCTTATTAATAACGAAACTGTCAGCCATCTTTAGAGGGTCAGGACGAGTGTTGGCCATCTTGAGAGTGGCAAAACGTCTAATCTATAATGATAAAATGTATACCCACTGTATTAACCACACCCCTTCCTCTCCCCTCCCTCTTTTATGATTGGATTATGATAATGACTATATAATGTTCACCCCTGCATAAGAATAAACAGATTTTCACTCTGAGTGCAAAACCTTGTCTGAAGAAGAAATCTCTCAGTACTGATCCCGTATCTTTTGGGTGTGGCAATTGGGTTATTTTAAGCTGGTCTGTGGGGGTAGGAGGGACTACCTGTTCAAATTTCCCAACAGTAATGGAGGCACTCGCTGAGATTACGGATTCGGACTGGTAAACACGGGAGGATCTGCATTGATTACTGCTGATGTGCTGCGGTTTTGATGGGAGACCTTATGTTGTTTTAAAAATTTTAGTTTAAAAGGGGAAAGCCCAGACCAGGCTGTTTTAAGAGGCTGTGGGGAGCCTGCCGTGGGCAAGGCCGTTTTGAAAAGTAGCTACATGGTACAGAGATACCTAAAATAGACAGTTGCCACCGAGAACGGGGAAAAACTTTTTGCTAATCTTGCTACTTCTGTCTGTCGCATTCTGCTTAGCAGTATTTAAGACAATTTGTTGTGTGGGATGCAGTCCTCTTTCCACTGTGTTTTGTTGTTCAGGAAAAGGGACAAATTAAATTAGAGTAAAGTAAATGTCCAGGTATTCGGTGAGTATTTATGCATATTCATTATAAGTTTGCTAAAGATTTATTTGAAGAGAAAATGGTATAGTATATGAATATGATATGATGTCTCCCCTTTGCCAGTATTTTGTTTATAGAAGTGTAATTATAAATGCTTGATTTTTGCTTGAAGAAATGTATAGATTGGTTTGGTAACGTATGAGAGTAACAGGCAGTGGAAATTGAGAAGTTTGAAAACGAATGTGTTTAGGTGGCAGGTGGATGTTATGTAAGGTAATGGAGTGTTCGGACAATGCACCATGGTGTGATGAGAATAGTAAGTGAGAGGTAAATGTGTTTTTTTTAAAATAAAATATTCTACCTGTAGAGGGTTAAGTAAGTGACGTTTAAGACGGTAAAGAGAGATTGGAGTTAAAGAGGGTGTGCATTTTTACGGAGTCTTTTTTCAATGCATTTTTTGTTTTCACAGAGAAACTGACACAAAGAAAGGAAAAAAAAGTGAAGGAAAGTACAATTAAAAAAGAGGAAGTCAGCAGCAGACAGTGAGCTAGTTTGAGAGTTAAAGGGGAACCGTCTGCAGATGCACGGCTTTACCAGGCGTGGACAATTAGACTTTTTGATCAATCGTTTTGATTAATTTGTATTTTTTTCATGACTTGCTGTAGCGAGTGCAAGGATATTCTCGTTGTCATTTTATTGATTATGAGGTATCTTTGAGGAAGTTTAAGGGACAGCCGAGATAGGAGGTTTTGAGCAGTTAGTTAAACGCAGAAAGAGTTTTTGTTTAAGAAATGGAAGGTAAAGTGTCATGGGCCAGGGTTTAAAGTTTGGATTATCAGTATGTTGTTAAAATAAGGATTTTTGTGTAAACGTACCCTGTTTATTTGTTTTGTTGTTTGTTGATATTTTTGAGGTTACAATGGGTTGGTAAAGGTGGGGAGATTAGTATCCCACCTCCTGCAAGGAACGGCCCCTGGTGCTGGGGTCTCGTGAGATTTCGCGAGATTACGGTACCAGAGATTCACAGAGATACTGAGATGTCGGCTTATTGGGCGGTGATAAAATTGTCGCTGCTGGGTACGCTGACAGGGGGGGGTTTACTGTTAGCTCCCTGATTCTCCACCTCTGAGCTGGTGAGTCTAGGGGTGGGAGTTCTGACACAGATTGCCGGTGGAGCACTGGGATCGCAGCTTCATGGACTGGCCGTTTCTGTGTCGGTCATTGAGGGTTCTCAGTGTGTGGAGGTCATCGGTGGGAGAACGCGTTCAAACGCTTCTCCCCTGATTGTCTCTGTTTTGTACACTGTGATTGGTGGCGATCCTTGGGGTCGCTCGCTGCTGTGGCGTAGTCTCATAAACGGACACCTAGGTAAGGGAAAATTGTTGTTAATAGAGAGAAATGTTAAAATTTTATGTGTATGCCAATGTTTGTCTTGTCTTGGAATTCCAATTTAGAGTAAAAGTTGTTTTTTTCCTTCTGAATACAGATGGATTGTTGGTTGATTGATATGTGTCCTATGATCCTGCCAAGGAGGATTTTAAAAAGGTGGGCAGGTGAGAGGGACAGAGTAGGGTACTCATCTGTGTGTGGTGCTTTAGGAGGATGGACTCGCAGATTTGGACAAGGACAAGGTACTCCTATCCAAAGTATTGTTCAGCACAATACACAGAGGTACATGTCCGCTTGCTGTTTTGCTTCGGGTGGAAGAGGGGATCAAACCACCAACCAGGTTTTCACCAACGTTTTTGCGCAGAGCATATATTTGTATTCCATATTCAGCAAGTCAGAGAGATTTGCTGGACTGGAGATTTTAATTGAGAAAGTTATCTATATAGATTTAAAATATGTTATATATGTGGTTTGTAAAATGTTGCAACTATTTGTCAGTCTATTCATAAAATGTGTTGGGCACATAGGCCCATGCCCACTGCATAAGTTAAATGGGAACATTAAAGGGGGAGTGTGACACGTCACAGGTAAATTACATGTATGCGCTGGTACCAAATGTGTTTGTTTTTTTGGGGGAAATCTGATCAGATACAAATTTTTAAGAGAAGCATTGTCAATGTATACATGGGGTGTTTTTGATTGTTTCAGTTGGGCTCTGTTTTCCACTGTTGCATTCCCAGGGTCGCGCGATTTGCAGGGCAATTTTGCGGTGCGATTTTGTGCGACCAGTGAAAACCGTGTGGGGACGGGTCGCACTGAGGTCGGAACAGAGTGGTGCAAGAGCCTTTTTCCGGAATCACTGCGAGTTGGGTCACACCGGTTAGAACGGGGAGCCTTGAGGTCTGGTTTTAGGGACTGTTTTAGTTGTGTACGTTGTTTGTTCTTGTACTATTGAAATTAAAAGGTTTTAACGGTATTCAGGATGAAAGTATGTTGCTTAGTAGAGTATTTTAAGTGTGTGTTTAGAATGTACACAACTGGTTGTCTCATATTGTGTTCAGGCCCATGTTATATGTTTTTCCCTAAAAAAGTTTGGGATTAAATTAAAAATTGATAAAGGGATTTTGGTAACAGAATGGTGAAATTTGGGAAAAATGTTTGAAGAGTTACTGAAGTTAAGTAGCCAGGATCTGAATACATTTCTGCATATATTGAATCCATGAGGTACTGAAATGTGATGGGAATGTTTGTTTAAATAACAGGCAGAGTGACCATTCTGGATATTTACCTTTTGAAATTCCAGGGTGTCAGTCGTGAAGTGTTAATAATGTAATGTTTATACATAAATGATTTGTTTGTTGCTGATGATCAGGTATAATTGCAAAGGTGGGAGGCCTTTGGGTTTGGGTAAAATGTTCTATTCTGAGTTTCTCATGGTCCATTTGAGTCCCGGGGATAGAAGAAACTAAAGGTGTTTAAGTTTTGTTGAAGTTCTGCTATAAATACTGGATTTAAAAAAGGTGTTTAGTTAAATATGTTGAATCTATATAATGAAGACCTTTGCTGAGAAAAATGTTTTTATTCCTGCATGTTTTACTTATGTTTGAGTCAATGAAGAATATTATTCTTAATACCCCCAATGGTTAAGGCCCAAATTAATCGGGTAGGTTCTGTGATTGTTCATGTCGGATGGGGAGTATCCGCCCCAGCCAGCCAGCATTCACCCACAGCCCCATGCACCTGAAGAAATCCCCACCCTATTCATCCCCTGCCCCATTCATACCCTGTCCCATACCCTATCCGGATGAAGAGATGACTACAGTTTTTACATGGAAATCTTCTTTGTTCATCTTTGTTGTTCAAGCACCATGGGAGATGCTCAGATGACTACAGGCAGACTCCTGTTGGAAAGTGTTCCTGGTAAAAACTCCTTGAGGGCTAGCCAGATGACGCACGCCCAAGGTCTACAAAATTCCAGTGAGCATCACAAGAGAGATCCAGATGTGCCAGCCCGAAGACCCAAGTCTAGCCCAATGCATCAGTTCCAGTTTGTCTGTGGATATCAAGTTATGTCCCTACAAAGAGGCAGTGTCTGGGGTAGATAGTTCATGTCTGTACATATGAATGATCACAGAACCGAACCAAAGGTTTTGGGAAAGGTTGAGGAGAATGAGAATTATAATGTGGACATTTCCTTTGCATTTTCTTTTCCCTCCTTCCTACAATTTAATGGACATTCGGAAGCCATACAAGAGACTTTTTTTTATTATGTATTTTATTGGGACTATTTTTTGTTTTTGGCCTAAAGGCTGTCATGCCCCTCCCACTTGCTTTTATGGACTGTCACGCCCCTGTCACACCCAATCCCGTTCCCCCTTTGTATTTCATGGACAATTGCTGTGCAGCTGAGATTATGTTTGTTTTCTGTTTTTACATTTCTACATGCTCAATGTGGTGATAAATGGTTAGTGTGGTGGTCCGGGTGAGGGTCGGGGTCATAGTGGGATTGTTGTTGTGGTGTGCCCAGGCCTCTGACCCCCATACTAAGATGGCGAGGCTACTGTCACAGCTTGCCCTTGCAGGATTCTCTGGAGGTACCCAGCGGATCCTTGGTGGATGGCCACTAGCCTTGGGCAACAGCACATACATTTGTTGTGGAAGGACATGCCATTCATGGATTCTGAGTGATCCTAAGGTATGGTGTTGCTCGGCCTCACTGGTTCCGATAATGAAAATTCTCGGGGACAGTGAGGGATGTCACTTGCTCGGGGCTGGTGTTCGTCCTGGGTGCCCCCTCAAGCACCGTTATGCCGGGTCATTGTTTTTGGAAAAGGACATGGCCTCGGCATGGTTCCCCTCAGGAACTGGAGGCGGTATAGATAGGATGAAAAGGCTAAGTGATTGCTTGGGAACCCCCTGGGTAATGTGGGATGGTTTGGTTTCAAATAGTATTTTTCTGGATCAGGGATACTGCTATGTGTATTGAAATGATTTTGCTTCTGGCATTAACTCTATACGCCTGTTTCAAGTTTATTATGTGTATGATTTCCCAAGGCACTCTGGCTCCCAATCCTGATCCAGCTGCAGCAAATAGAATGTATTTTAGCTCTTACCATGATGCCCAGGAGTATGGCCAAATGCGGAGATATCAGTCACCGCCGTGATCATCGTGACTGAAAGAGGGGGTTGTGGTAATTGGCATGACATAAGGACCCCCACTATAGTGAGATGGGGTCATATATTCTAGCTTGGACATACGGGTTAAGGAAATTGACTAGTATTATATGTTTTTCTCAAGTATTATGAAATAGGTTAAGATCTTGTATTTTGTATGGGGCAGCAGTTTTGCAAAACAGTTTTGCAAAAGCATGCATAATGTGCAATGAGTAGCATAATTGCAGAAATGCCGGGTTATTTTTAAACTGCTTTTGTCTGGAAGATGTCTAGCAAATATTGGTACAGGGAAGTGAAAATTTGTGAAACCTTGTGACTATGAGCTATAACATTTGTAGTGACACTCATGACTGATTCTTATTAATAACGAAACTGTCAGCCATCTTTAGAGGGTCAGGACGAGTGTTGGCCATCTTGAGAGTGGCAAAACGTCTAATCTATAATGATAAAATGTATACCCACTGTATTAACCACACCCCTTCCTCTCCCCTCCCTCTTTTATGATTGGATTATGATAATGACTATATAATGTTCACCCCTGCATAAGAATAAACAGATTTTCACTCTGAGTGCAAAACCTTGTCTGTTTCCTTGCGCTTAAGAAGAAATCTCTCAGTACTGATCCCGTATCTTTTGGGTGTGGCAATTGGGTTATTTTAAGCTGGTCTGTGGGGGTAGGAGGGACTACCTGTTCAAATTTCCCAACATTATATATATATATATATATATATATATATATATATATATATATATATATAGTGGGGCAAAAAAGCATTTAGTCAGCCACCAATTGTGCAAGTTCTCCCACTTAAAAAGATGAGAGAGGCCTGTAATTGTCATCATAGGTATACCTCAACTATGAGAGACAAAATGTGGAAACAAATCCAGACAATCACATCTGATTTGGAAATATTTTTTTTTGCAAATTATGGTGGAAAATAAGTATTTGGTCAATATCAAAAGTTCATCTCAATACTTTGTTATATATCCTTTGTTGGCAATGACAGAGGTCAAACGTGTTCTGTAAGTCTTCACAAGGTTGTCACACACTGTTGCTGGTATGTTGGCCCATTCCTCAATGCAGATCTCCTCTAGAGCAGTGATGTTTTGGGGCTGTCCCTGGACAACACGGACTTTCAACTCCCTCCAAAGGTTTTCTATGGGGTTGAGATCTGGAGACTGGCTAGGCCACTCCAGGACCTTGAAATGCTTCTTACGAAGCCACTCCTTCGTTGCCCGGGTGATGTGTTTGGTATCATTGTCATGCTGAAAGACCGAGCCACGTTTCATCTTCAATGCCCTTGCTGATGGGAGGAGGTTTGCACTCAAAATCTCACGATACATGGCCCCATTCATTCTTTCATGTACACGGATCAGCCGTCCTGTTCCCTTTGCACAGAAACAGCCCCAAAGCATGATGTTGCCACCCCCATGCTTCACAGTAGGTATTGTGTTCTTTGGTTGCAACACTGCATTCTCTCTCCTCCAAACACGACGAGTTGTGTTTCTACCAAACAGTTCTACTTTGGTTTCATCTGACCATATGACATTCTCCCAATCCTCTTCTGGATCATCCAAATGCTCTCTAGCAAACCTCAGACGAGCCCGGACATGTACTGGCTTAAGCAGGGGGACACGTCTGGCACTGCAGGATCTGAGTCCCTGGCAGCGTAGTGTTACTGATGGTAGCCTTTTTTTACGTTGGTCCCAGCTCTCTGCAGGTCATTCACTAGGTCCCCCCGTGTGGTTCTGGGATTTTTGCTCATCGTTCTTGTGATCATTTTGACCCCAACGGGGTGAGATCTTGCATGGAGCCCCAGATCGAGGGAGATTAGCAGTGGTCTTGTATGTCTTCCATTTTCTAATTATTGCTCCCACAGTTGATTTCTTCACACCAAGCTGCTTGACTATAGCAAATTCAGTCTTCCCAGCTTTGGGTAAACACTATGCAAAGCACACAGTACACTAAGTGAAACACTGACTGCAGCTAGCACAATCACCTGCCTGCCTGTCACAGTATAGAGAATACCAGGAACGGATCTAGCTAAACTGAATACAGTGTATAAATATATATACAACACCTAGGATGCATATATATCCTCTACACACTAACTGCAGCTAACTGACTCGTCTGCCTGCTCTACCTAACTCAATATAAATGACACTGTCTCTCTCTGTAATCTCTCTCTTTAAACAAATCCAACACACTACACAAGGCCGCCAAGCCTTATATAGTGTGGGGCGTGTACTAAACCCCCTGAGCCATAATTGGCCAAAGCCACCCTGGCTTTGGCCAATTACGGCTCTCTGTTCAGACGGCGCTGTGATTGGCCAAGCATGTGGGTCATAGTGCATTCTTGGCCAATCATCAGCCAGCAATGCACTGCGATGCCGCAGTGATTTATGGGCCGTGACGCGCCACTCGAATTTTGGCCCATATTGTTTGAAATTCGGCGAATGATCGAACAGCCGGGGTTCGACTCGAACTCGAAGCTCATCTCTACTGGGTACCATCATCGGAGCCTTCAAAACGCTGCGCATCCTCCTGCATTATGTACCCAACACTGTGGTCAAACAGTTCGGGATACTCCTCAGTAGGACATGGTGGATCTAGGGAAGGAGTGACTGATGCCATTGAGCCGAGGGAAGAGGCCGCTTTGGCAGCTGCTTTGCTGGACAAAGTACCCTGAGCCTGGGTGAGAGAGGATGAGGAGGATGAGGATGGCTTGGTCATCCACTCTACCAAGTCTTCGGCATGTTGCGGCTCAACCCGGCCAGCTGCCGAAAAAAAAGGACAAGCGTGTCCCACGGCCACGTGCTGATGAGGATGCACCGTGTCCATGACCACGACCAGCACTGTTGCCTCTAGACACAGAGCCTGCTTGCCTTCTTTTATTCTCGTGACTGTCTGCCTCTCCTTGTTGTCCTTCCAGACATACTTATGGCCTGCAGGGAGATGTAGCTGCACAAAGATGGAATGTATATAAATATACTGCAGCTAGCAGAATCAACTGCCTGCCTGTAGTATTATTAGTAAGAGAACACCAGCAATTGTATTCAGGTAGCTTTAGGTGCACACTGTGCAAAGGACACAGTACACTAAATAAAAATACTGCAGCTCCCTGCCTGTATTAGTATGAGAACACCAGCAATTGTATTCAGGTAGTTTTAGGTGAACACTGTGCAAAGGACACAGTACACTAAATGAAAATACTGCAGCTCAATGCCTGTATTAGTATGAGAACACCAGCAATTGTATTCAGGTAGTTTTAGGTGCACACTGTGCAAAGGACACAGTACACTAAATGAAAATACTGCAGCTCCCTGCCTGTATTAGTATGAGAACACCAGCAATTGTATTCAGGTAGCTTTAGGTGCACACTGTGCAAAGGACACAGTACACTAAATGCAAATACTGCAGCTCCCTGCCTGTATTAGTATGAGAACACCAGCAATTGTATTCAGGTAGCTTTAGGTGCACACTGTGCAAAGGACACAGAACACTTAATGAAAATACTGCAGCTCCCTGCCTGTATTTGTATGAGAACACCAGCAATTGTATTCAGGTAGCTTTAGGTGCACACTGTGCAAAGGACACAGTACACTAAATGAAAATACTGCAGCTAGCACAATCACCTGCCTGCCTGTCAGTATATTATGAAGAGAATAACAGGAACGGATCTAGCTAAACTGAATACAGTATATATATATATATATATATATATATATATATATATATATATATATACACACACACACACACACACAACACCTGGGATGCATATACAGTGGGTACGGAAAGTATTCAGACCCCCTTAAATTTTTCACTGTTTGTTATATTGCAGCCATTTGCTAAAATCATTTAAGTTCATTTTTTCCCTCATTAATGTACACACAGCACCCCATATTGACAGAAAAACACAGAATTGTTGACATTTTTGCAGATTTATTAAAAAAGAAAAACTGAAATATCACATGGTCCTAAGTATTCAGACCCTTTGCTGTGACACTCATATATTTAACTCAGGTGCTGTCCATTTCTTCTGATCATCCTTGAGATGGTTCCACACCTTCATTTGAGTCCAGCTGTGTTTGATTATACTGATTGGACTTGATTAGGAAAGCCACACACCTGTATATATAAGACCTTACAGCTCACAGTGCATGTCAGAGCAAATGAGAATCATGAGGTCAAAGGAACTGCCTGAAGAGCTCAGAGACAGAATTGTGGCAAGGCACAGATCTGGCCAAGGTTACAAAAAAAAAAATCTGCTGCACTTAAGGTTCCTAAGAGCACAGTGGCCTCCATAATCCTTAAATGGAAGACGTTTGGGATGACCAGAACCCTTCCTAGAGCTGGCCGTCCGGCCAAACTGAGCTATCGGGGGGAGAAGAGCCTTGGTGAAAGAGGTAAAGAAGAACCCAAAGATCACTGTGGCTGAGCTCCAGAGATGCAGTTGGGAGATGGGAGAAAGTTGTAGAAAGTTAACCATCACTGCAGCCCTCCACCAGTCAGGGCTTTATGGCAGAGTGGCCCGACGGAAGCCTCTCCTCAGTGCAAGACACATGAAAGCCCGCATGGAGTTTTCTAAAAAAACACCTGAAGAACTCCAAGATGGTGAGAAATAAGATTCTCTGGTCTGATGAAACCAAGATAGAACTTTTTGGCCTTAATTCTAAGTGGTATGTGTGGAGAAAACCAGGCACTGCTCATCACCTGTCCAATACAGTCCCAACAGTGAAGCATGGTGGTAGCAGCATCATGCTGTGGGGGTGTTTTTCAGCTGCAGGGACAGGACGACTGGTTGCAATTGAGGGAAAGATGAATTCGGTCAAGTACAGGGATATCCTGGACGAAAACCTTCTCCAGAGTGCTCAGGACCTCAGACTGGGTCGAAGGTTTACCTTCCAACAAGACAATGACCCTAAGCACACAGCTAAAATAACAAAGGAGTGGCTGTTCTTGAATGGCCCAGCCAGAGCCCTGACTTAAACCCAATTGAGCATCTCTGGAGAGACCTAAAAATGGCCGTCCACCAACGTTTACCATCCAACCTGACAGAACTGGAGAGGATCTGCAAGGAGGAACGGCAGAGGATCCCCAAATCCAGGTGTGAAAAACTTGTTGCATCTTTCCCAAAAAGACTCATGGCTGTATTAGATCAAAAGGGTGCTTCTACTAATTACTGAGCAAAGGGTCTGTATACTTAGGACCGTGTGATATTTCAGTTTTTCTTTTTTAATAAATCTGCAAAAATGTCAACAATTCTGTGTTTTTCTGTCAATATGGGGTGCTGTGTGTACAAATAATGAGGGAAAAAAAATGAACTTAAATGATTTTAGCAAATGGCTGCAATATAACAAAGAGTGAAAAATGTAAGGGGGTCTGAATACTTTCCGTAACCACTGTATATCCTCTACACACTGTAACTGCAGCTAACTGACTCGCCTGACTGCTCTATCTAACTCAAATGAGATGAGACTATAGCCTCGTACACACGAACGAGTTTCTCGGCAAAAACCAGCAAGAAACTTGCTGGCAGAGATTTTTTACCGAGAAATTCGTTCGTGTGTATGGTTTCTCGTCAAGAAAAGCGACAAGAATCTCGACGAGAAAATAGAGAACCTGCTCTCTATTTTCTCGTCGAGATTCTCGTCGGCATGTTTCTCAACGAGAAAAGTGTGTGTGTGTGTACACTTACCTGTCCTCCCGGAAGCCCGCGCATGTTCGAAATGAATTTGACGCATGCGCGGTAGCTTCCTAGGCATAGATAGGGTATACCAAGATGGCGGCGACGGCATCGAATGTGACGAGCGCATGCTCGTCGTAGACGATGACGTCACCGCGTACGCTCCATTCAAAGAACCGCAGGGTTCTTTGAATCGAGCGTGTGTACACTCGGCCGGGACAATTTTCTTGTCCAAGAATCTCGTCGAAAAAAACGACATGTTTTTTTCGACGAGAATCTCGGCCGTGTGTACGAGGCCTATCTCTCTCTCTCTCTCTGTCTTTCTTTCACTGCCGCCGCAACACACTACACAAGGCCGACACGCAGGCGGCCTTATATAGTGTGGGGCGTGTACTAAACCCCCTGAGACATAATTGGCCAAAGCCACCCTGGCTTTGGCCAATTATGGCTCTCCGTTCTTACCGCGCTGTGATTGGCCAAAGCATGCGGGTCATAGTGCATGCTTGGCCAATCATCAGCCAGCAATGCACTGCGATGCCGCAGTGAATTATGGGCCGTGACGCGCCACTCGAATTTGGCGCGAACGACCCATAATGTTCAAAATTCGACGAATGTTTGAACAGCCGATGTTCGACTCGAACTCGAAGCTCATCCCTAGCAGTGACATGTAAATAAAAGCAAGAGACGGATTCCACAAGTCCTTTATTAAAAATCTTCCTCCCATCTTCTTCCTCCCGTCTTCTTCCTCAGGTCTTCTCCCTCCGTTGGCGTGTTCTTCCTCCGTTCTTCTTCCTCCAGTCCTGCTGTCCGGTCTTCTCCACCGCTGCTGTCTTCTCCGCAGCTGCTGTCTTCTTTGCCGCCAACCCGATCCTCCTCTGATGCCTGCTTCTGTTGTTGTGCCAGCTCCGTTCTCTGCAGCTTCTTATATAGCCATGGGGCGTATATCCGGTGATGCCACCATGATACTCTGACCCTTGTGACGCACGAGCTGCATGCTCGGATAAGAGTCTGGTATAGATTGTGGGGGGCCCCCACGCCATTTTCTTTTTTTTAATTTTGGCGTGGGCTTCCCTTTTAAGATCCATACCAGACTCAAAGGGCCTGGTATGGATATTGGGGGGGAACACTATGCCATTTTCTTTTTTATTTTGGCGTGGGGTTCCCCTTCAAGATCCTCAGAGCACAAGTCGCATCATGACGATCCGACTTGGATGCGACTTCCATTCAAATCAATGAGTTGAAAGTCGGATCGGATCAGTTAAGACGTCTCTCATAGGGAATCATTGATTTTGACATGTCAAATAAAAAATGCTTGACGCGGCTTAACGCTGTATCCAGCAGTAAGCCGCGTTTAGCAGCGCCAGACATTTTTAAAGCTGTAACGCTGGTCTTCAAAATGCACTGGCCTTGGGTGTTTTTTTCAGATTGAAAATGCCTATGCCACTTACAGCTCCCTAAAAGCCTGTGTGTGCATGTGGCCATACAATAATATGGAGAGGCGTTTTGAAGCTGCAAAAAGTCTGACGCTGGTAAAAGCAGCTGTAAAAACACCCCGTGTGCATGAGGCCTTAAGCTTGTAACAGAGTTTGAAATGCAACCAATGTAAACATACTGATCTAGCCAGTTGGAAGAAGTTCTGTAGCTCTGAATGCCTTGTGCCAAAGGCAGCCAAACAATAACTGTCATTGGAATATGAAAAAAAAAAAGTAAAAAAAACAATAAACGTAATTTGTAAAAAGTCTTAGTGAATCACGGAATGACTGTAAAATCTTAAAGTGTTACTAAACCCAGGACCCTGCATTCTCTATATCTGGTCTCCCACAGTACACAGAAAATGGAAATCCAATTATTTTCTTAAATATAAACTGCTAAATACCTTTTCTCATCAGCAGTATATAGCAGTCTTTTGACTTCTATCAGTGTCTGGTTAAAGCTTGTAGGAAGAGTTTTCATTCAACTCTGACTGTCTCATGAGGCTGCAGGACCCCGACCCCCTTTCTAGACAGTGCTGATTGGCCCTATACTGATCACATGCACTCTCCCAAAAATAACAAAAAAAAAAACACTCTAGCAATACACACCAAACTGAGCATGTGCAGAGTGACTCCAAAGGCTCTGTACTATCAGGAGATGGATTAGGAACAGTGGAAGAAGTGGAGGATCAGAGAAGACAGGATCAAACAGCCTTTTTACACAATGCGCAGGATTAACCCCTTAGGTTCCACAGTCAGTATAACAAGCATGCTTTACTGCATATACAGACTGATTTTACTGTTGTGGGTTTAGTAACACTTTAACCACTTGCCGACCGCTCACGGCATATATACGTCGACAGAATGGCTCGTACAGGCACAATCACGTACCTGTACGTGGCCCTTTAACTGCCAACGCCGGGGTCGCGCGTGCGCCGGCGGCGCGCTCGCGACCCCCCTGCCTTCCCCGTGAGTGGGACCGCGGGTCCCGCGGACTCGATCACCGTGGGGATCCCCGCGATCGTCTCACGGAGGCTCGGAGCGGGGAGATGTTGTGTTTACACAACATCTCCCCGCTCCTCTACTGACAATGTCAGCGATCTCCGCTCTGTGTAATCAGAGCGGAGATCGGTGACGTGTCAGTCGTAGCCACGCCCCCACACTGTAGTAAACACTCCCCTAGGCACACTTAACCCCTCCAGCGCCCCTAGTGGTTAACCCCTTCACTGCCAGTGTCATTTTCACAGTAACCAGTGCATTTTTATTGCACTGATCGCTGTGAAAATGACAATGGTCCCAAAAATGTGTCAAAAGTGTCCGATGTGTCCGCCATAATGTCGCAGTCACAAAAAAAATTGCTGATCGCCGCCATTACTAGTAAAAAAAATTTTTTTTTTTATATATTTTTGGGGATATTTATTATAGAAAAAAGTAGAAAATATGTAATTTTTTTCAAAATGTTCGCTATATTTTTGTTTATAGCGCAAAAAATAAAAACCGCAGAGGTGATCAAATACCACCAAAAGAAAGCACTATTTGTGGGAAAAAAAGGACACCAATTTTGTTTGGGACCCATCTCGCACGACCGCGCAATTGTCCATTAAAGCGACGCAGTGCCGAATCGCAAAAAGGGGCCTGGTCATAATGGCCCGTATTGGTCCGGGGCTTAAGTGGTTAAGTGTGGATCTTTATAAGCATGTGTAGAAGTTCAATTGCAAGCTGACGTAAAGGATTTAATTTGCTGTTGCTTTCAATAGAGATTCCAGAGGTAGCTATAGATAAATTGACATTTTCCTATAACAACATGGCATATTGGATCTATAAAGTAGCTCTGCTTAAATGTCTCCCTCATGCACATTCATTCTACCAAATCAACAATACAAGTGTAGCGGGGTCCCCTTTAAGACTCTCGGGACTACCTTGCCCAGAACCCCTTTCGGCATGTTTCCACCCCAGAGACTCATGGGAGGGGTTATAAAAGGAGGAGGCGAGGCTGGGCTCGGCCTCTTTGGGACACGAGACTTCAGTGACTGATCCTCCTGTGCGGATGTGCCGGAGTGCAAGGCCTGAAGCCTGAGGCCTTGCGCAGCACCAAAGAGCCTTCCACCCCACTGCGAGCCTGGGTGGCATCTGACTTCGCTTGTCTACAACCTTGGTTAGATCGGGGACCCAATCGCTGGAGACACTGTGTGTGTGAGGACACAGTCGGTGGAAGTTCCCGGACTGGGATCGCGTCTGGAGGGCTGAGAGGGCGTATGCTCAGACCATATACTGTTGTTGCTAATGTGCCTATAGACTGCCGGGGCTCACAAGTTTATTTCTGATACTCTCACCGGAGATCCATATCAGAGCGGAACTTGGAGTTCATGAAGTAATGTGTTTAGTTCATCACAACTTTCCCATTGGATTACAAATGTTGTTCTGTTAATGTGCACCACCTTTAAAGAATTGCCGGTGAAGAAACCATTATCCCCTATAGACTGAGTTGTAGATATCTGAGCCAGGCCTGGCCAGCTAGTTAGTTCATTTAGTTACTGCGTCACAGGGCGCCTAGTTAACGGTCGTCCATGCGGCGCACCTTTACTGTTCATCTTAAATGCATAGAGTGTTATTGCTGCAGGACTCTGCAATTTATTATCTGTGAACCGTTACCACTGTTAACTTTTATTATCAATAACTCAAAGTAAATTTGATACCCTTTTCATTACTGTCTTGGTGTCTGGGTTTACTCATACAGTATAAGTTAATATTTATTGCTGCCAATAATAACTGTGCCAGTAGGGGGTCGAGTACATTGCTGGGGGTTGACGGAGCTGTTTTCAGGGCCCAAACTAAACTTGCGGCCTTCTTAGTTGAAGGTATCGCTACACGTGGGGGCTCGTCCGGGATCCTAATACAGCAATTAAACGCGAGAGGTGCCGTCATGGACCCGCAAGGAATGAGAGCGTGGTGCGAAGTGGCCAAGACAGACCCAAACCAGTCAGTGGTCATCAACCTACCAGGGGAGGAATGATCAATTGAAACGATAGAGGAGTTAATGAAGTCAGTGATCCCAGATCACACACCGTGGGTGATGGGAATAAAGTCAGACCCAGACATTTCATACCAGTACGCACTAGTGGAATACCTGAACGGGATGCCAGAGGCTTGTAGGCACAACTGTGTACAGACGCCAGATAATAGATCCTATAGGTTGGCACACGCAATTAAGAGGGAGCCATCACCGATGGGATCGCCGCAGGCTGCGGCCCGTACCCCACCTGAAAGAGGAGATAGGGCGATGCCTCCGGTGGCGCCTGCACCTGTCACTGCTATATCACCAGAACTGATAAATGCAATAGGGGATCTGCTGACCAAATGTCAGAAGACAAGCACGGTGCATGTAGAGACTAGCTACCGGAGACTGAAGACATTCTCGGGGAAGCTCCCTGTCCCTGCAGGGGAAGAGGATTTTGACACCTGGGTGGAGCAGGCATTGCAGGCGGTAGAGGCATGGGAGGTGCCTGAAGCACAGAAGAGGCAACGAGTGATAGAAAGCCTTAAAGGCGCAGCAGCAGAAGCAGTAAAAAGTTTTCGGTTTGGAAATGCAGATTGCACGGCTCAAGACTGTCTAGCCATGCTGCAGGAAGAGTTTGGTCAATTGGAAAAGGTGACAGAGATGGTCTACCAATTTGAACATACTTTCCAACAACCGAAGGAGAAACTTTCAGAATATGTTAGAAGACTGAACAGGTTGCTGTGCAAGATTGTGTTAAAGAAGGGAATGAAGCCCCAAGATACAGATGCGGCAAGAATGAAACAAGTTTTAAAGGGAGCATTACGCTCGGATCCAGTCTGGCTGCACCTGAAGACCTCGGGAGGAGGAACGCTACTGACCTATGCTGACTTAATAAAAATCATCAGAGATGAGGAGGCGCTACAACAGGACCAGCAAATGACTAAGGCAAATGTTGTACCCGCACAGGTGTTAGTCAATCCAGTGCTGACCCCCGAAAGAGACTCAGAGGTAGACACTCTAAAAGCTCAAATGTCCAAGGTGTTAGAAATGTTGACCTCTCTGATGGCAAAAGACACAGAGGGTCCCAAGAGAGAAATACCAAGGAAGTAGTGTTGAGCGGGTAGCTGGATATTCGGGTCCGGCGGGTTCGGCCGAACTTCGGAAAAAAGTTCGGATTCGGGACCGAACTTTAACCCGAACCCGGACCCGGACCCCATTGAAGTCAATGGGGACCCGGACTTCTGACGACTAAAAAGGCTCTAAAAAAGTAATGGAAAGGGCTAGAGGGCTGCAAATGGCAGCAAAATGTTGTTAAGAACATGGCAAGTGCTCTGCAAACAAATGTGGATAGGAAATAACTTAAAAGAACATAAAAAAAATAAAAAAATAAAACAATATGCTGGAGGCCCCCTTTTCAGCAGAAGAGGTACAGGAAGTCATTAAGAACCTCAGAAACTCAACGGCACAATGCCACACATATGGTGGGAATGCCCCAGAATACGCCCTTTCTGGAATAAATTATTTAATTTAATGGATAAGCTAGTGGGAAAATAAAATACTTTGAAATAAAAATGTAGCGGGGTGCTAAATTTAAGGAAAGTGTTTGAGTGGTAAATAGGCTCAAATACCCTAATTCTGTAGGATTCATGGACCATTTTGTCCTCGGGGGACAGTATTGGTGTGCAGTTCCCTGCGGCCTACAGGTGGCGCCTTTTGTGTCCCCTCTTGGCAGTAGTACAGCGGGGCGGGGCACCTGCTGTGCATGCCGGGAGAGCATATAAAAGGGGCAGACCTTTGGCCTGGGGGCTGATGTCCAGTGGGGTCCGCGCCCAGGTGCCTTCGGCCTGGGTGCATGTGTTCCTGTTCCATCTCGGGCACCTTTAGCCCGGGTTGAGGTACTATCCTGGAGTTCTTGCTGCCCTGGGTATGGAGGCCTAGGGGCGGGAGTAAAGCCTGGAGTCCAGAGCCGCCTCGTGTAGGGGACCCTGTTCCAGGGAAGGGAGGATCATTCTGATGGACCGATGCGGGAGTCACGGTGAAGGAATGGTCTGTTGACTCCCTGGAGAGATGTCTTCCCCTTGATATGGGCTAGGTTCGTAGAAGGAGAAGCTCAAGGTCACCTTGACTGTATCAGAGGCCTTATTCAACCGGCCCGTGGCAGGGGCCTTATACACCATGGTCTGTGGCTGAGACCAAAGTTCTCCAGGCCCGTGGCAGGGGCCTTGTACACCCGGTCTGTGGCAGAGACCAACCTCAATGTCTGTGGCAGAGACCGTGCGCCAAAAACTGTTTGAGAAACCTAAGCAGTGAAGTGAATGTGCTACGTTTGTGCCTGGACCTCCTCCACACCTTAAGCTGTCCTGTTTCTTTGCTCTAACCTTTTCTATCTGAGTACAGTTTATTTTGCCATGAGAGAATAAGAGTTGGAGTTTCAGCTGGTGTGGACATTGACTTTACTGGCAATTAAAGGACTTGCCTCTACCTACAGTAGAGGTGAGAATCATCCTCTGGAGGAGTTTTGACTCCGGCTGTGGACACGGCCCGTCAAGTACACCGCTCAACCTCTTTATATAGGATGATACGGGCTGGTAGTGCGGTGTGCCTTTCTCCCTCCTGCGAAGAGCCAACAACATAAAGGCAGGTAAGGGGGAAAGGATCTGTGCGCTACAAAAAAATAAAATAAAAATTTTAATCTTGGCCTAGCAGGACGAGGTCCATATGGAGTAGGAGGTTGAGGTGGCGGTGGATGTGGCTGTGTAGGTGGAAGCGGCGGTGGAGGAGGACGAGGTAGCCAACACTGGTTCAAAAATACAACAATGGCTGGGTAAGGCCGGTGATGTGTCGAATTCTGTCCCCTGTCGAATAGTGTCCGCCCTGTACTGCGCTTGCTGAGTATGTAGGACAAGGGGATTTCAAAAATCTCCCAAGACTAACGGCGCCTGCGTGTTGAGTTCAGGTGAAGGCCACACCATCCGTGGTTCAAGCCGAGCCAAGCAAGGCCGCGATCGAAGCGAGCCCGTGAGGGGCCCTGTTACTATGTGCTACCGTATGTCCTCTTGGATGGTGGGGCTTGAACCTGCACTCACAGCGCAGGCGCCGTTCATCTTCGGAGATTTTGTGAATCTCCTTGTCCTCTGTACTGCGCAAGCGCTGCGCCTGCGCAGTACGGGCCGGGCACAATCCGATGGCCGGACAGTTTTTGTCACAACACCGGTATACATGTCTATTCTGCACAAGGTACGGACAAGTCCTGTGGGATCCATGCCTGGTTCATTTTAATGAACGTGAGCTTGTCCACATTGGCTCTGGACAGGCGGCTGCGCTTGTCTGTGATAACGCCCCCTGCCGTGCTAAATACACGTTCAGATAATACACTGGCTGCAGGGCAGGCCAGCACCTCCAAGGCATAAACGGCAAGCTCAGGCCATGTGCCCAATTTGGAGACCCAGAAGTTAAAGGGGGCAGACCCGTCATCCAGTACGTGTAGGCCTGTGGACACATACTGCTCAACCATGTTGGTGAAATGCTGCCTCCTGCTAAGACGTTCCATCTCAGCTGGTGGTGCTGGTTGTTGTGGCGTGCTGACAAAGCTTTTCCACATTTCGGCCATGCTAACCCTGCCTTCTGAGGTGCTGCCGGTGCCCCGGCTGCGTTGGCGACCTCTTCCTCCTCCTCTGCCTTCGCCTTGTGCTTCCACCGTACGCCCGCTGTCAGGTGGGAATGCCACCAGCAGCGCGTCTACCAGCGTGCGCTTGTACTCGCGCATCTTACGATCCCGCTCCAGTGAGGGAATTAAGGACGGTACGTTGTCCTTGTAACGGGGATCCAGCAGGGTGGCCACCCAGTAATCAGCACCAGTTAAAATGTGGGCAACTCGGCTGTCGTTGCGGAAACACTGCAGCATGTAATCGCTCATGTGTGCCAGGCTGCCCAGAGGCAAAGAAAAGCTGTCCTCTGTGGGAGGTGTATCGTCTGTGTCCTCTGTATCCCCCCAGCCACGCACCAGTAATGGCCACGAGCTGGTCTGAGTGCCACCCTGCTGTGAACATGGCTCCTCCTCCTCCTCCTCCTCCTCCATCTCGTCATCCTCCAGAACTGTGCCCTTTCTGCCGGACAATTGTGTACCTGGCGTTTGTTGGTGCAGGAACCCACCCTCGTAGCCACTTGTGAAAGACTGCCCTGAAAGCCTTTGAAATGATCCCGCTTCCTCCTCCTCCTCCTCATCCTCCTGTGCCACATCCTCTTCCATCATCGCACGAAGCGTTTTTTCAAGGAGGCATAGAACTGGGATAGTAACGCTGAGAACGGCGTCATTGGCACTGGCCATGTTGGTGGAGTACTCGAAACAGCGCAACAAGGCACACAGGTCTCGCATGGAGGCCCAGTTATTGGTGGTGAAGTGGTGCTGTTCCGCAGAGCGACTCACGCGTGATTGCTGCAGCTGAAACTCCACTATTGCCTGCTGCTGCTCGCACAGTCTGGCCAGCATGTGCAAGGTGGAGTTCCACCTTGTGGGCACGTCACATATGAGGCGGTGAGCTGGAAGGCCGAAGTTACGCTGCAGCGCTGACAGGCGAGCAGCAGCAGGGTGAGAACGCCGAAAGTGCGCACACACAGCCCGCACTTTCTGCAGCAGCTCTGGCATATTGGGGTAATTTTTAAGGAACCTCTGGACCACCAAGTTCAGCACATGCGCCAGGCAAGGGATGTGCGTCAAACCGGCTAGACCCAGAGCTGCTACGAGATTTCGCCCATTATCGCACACCACCAGGCCGGGCTTGAGGCTCACTGACAGCAACCACTCATCGGTCTGTTGTTCCATGTCCCTCCACAACTCCTGCGCGGTGTGGGGATTTTCCCCCAAACAGGAAAGTTTTAAAACTGCCTGCTGTCGTTTACCCCTGGCTGTGCTGAAGTTGGTGGTGAAGGTGTTACGCTGAATGGATGAGGAGGCGGTAGAGGATGAGGAAGCGGAGAAGGAGGAGTTAGCAACAGGAGGCAAACTGAAGCGCCCTGCAATCCTCAGTGGTGGAAGGACATGCGCCAAACCGCTATCTGCCTCAGACCCAGCAGCCACTGCATTTACCCAGTGTGCTGTTAGGGAGATATAACGTCCCTGACCGTGCTTACTGGTCCACGCATCCGTAGTTAGGTGGACCTTGCCACAGATGGCGTTGCGCAGTGCACACCTGATTTTGTCCCCCACCTGGTTGTGCAGGGAAGGGATGGCTCGCCTGGAAAAGTAGTGGCGGCTGGGCACGACGTACTGCGGGACAGCCAATGCCATCAGGCTTTTAAAACTCTGCGTCTCCACCAGACGGAATGACAGCATTTCAAAGGCCAGGAATTTTGAAATGCTGGCATTCAGGGCCAGGGATCGCGGGTGGCTAGGGGGGTACTTCCTCTTCCGCTCCAATGTTTGGGAGATAGAGAGCTGAACGCTTCCATGGGACATTGTGGAGATGGTCGGTGACCCAGGTGGTAGTGTTGCTGGCAGATCCTCTGTTTGCGTGGTGACAGGTGCCACTGTCACTACAGAGGTGGATGAAGAGGCCGAGACTGCAGCAGAAGAGGAAGCAGGAGGAGCCAGAGACCTTTCTTGGTTTCTGAGGTGTCTACTCCACTGCAGCTCGTGCTTTGCACTTAGATGCCTGGTCATGCAGCTTGTGCTCAGGTTGAGAACGTTTATGCCTCGCTTCAGGCTCTGATTGCACAGCGTGCAAACCACTTGTGTCTTGTCATCAACACACTGTGTGAAGAACTGCCACGCTAGGGAAGTCCTTGGACCTGGCTTTGGTGTGCTCGGTCCCTTGCTGCGTTGGGCAGTAGCAGATGTACTGTCTAGGGGACGAATGCTCCGTTTTTGCACCCTGCTCCCTCTTCTGCTGTGCTGGTGGCTCTGTGCGACCACCGCCTCTTCCTCCGAACTACACTGGTCACCTGCATAACGTTGATTCCATGTGGGGTCGAGGACCTCATCGTCCTCCACATCATCTTCCACCCAGTCTTCACCCCTGCCCTCCATGTCTGTCTGCACAATTGCGAAAGCAGCAGCAGTTGGCACCTGTGTTTCGTCATCATCCGAGACGTGCTGCGATGGTCCTCCCATGTACCCATCATGAAACATAAGTGGTTGGGCATCGGTGCACTCAATCTCTTCCACTTCTGGGGCAGGGCTAGGTGGATGGCCCTGGGAAACCCTGCTAACAGAGTCATCGAAAAGCAGAAGAGACTGCTGCATGATTTGGGGCTCAGACTGCTTGGCTGATTTGCAAGGGGGTGAGGTGAAAGACTGATGGACATGGGCTTCAGGTGCCAACTCTGATCTTTCAGCAGAAGAGTGGGTGGGAGACAATGTGAAGGAACCCGAGGCACTGTCAGCAACCCAATCTACTATCGCCTGTACTTGTCCTGGCCTAAACATTGGTACAGCCTCATTAGGCATGACAAAATACCGCTGCAGGCTCGGTCGCCTACTCGCACCTGAGGAAGGTGTTTCACTTTGCGTGTAGCTGGCACAGATCCACCACGTCCTCTCCCTGCAACAGGAGCTCCACCAGCAGCACCACGACCGGGGCCACCACGTCCCTTTGACCTTCCCCTCATATTTTCCAAATTTAGGATCTTGCCCTAAATGGCGTTTTTTGGAAGACCACAACACACCCACAGTACGTAATGGCTGAAACGCACAGCTACAGAACTGCAGAAAATGCTATTAAAAAAAAAAAGGTTGTTTTTTTTAGTATAGCACAGTACAAGGAAAATATATATAAATTGTTTTTTTACACACACCTCCAGATGTGTATTTCACACTGCAAAATATTTTCTGTGGCCCTAAATGGCGTTTTTTTGCCAGACCACAACACACCCACAGCACGTAACCGCTGAATCGCACAGCTACAGAAAATGCTATTCAAAAAAAAAGGTTGTTTTTTTTAGTATAGCACAGTACAAGGAAAATATATAGAAATTGTTTATTTTACACACCTCCACATGTGTATTTCACACTGCAATTTATTTTCTGTGGCCCTAAATGGCGTTTTTTCCAAGAGCACAACACAACCACAGTATTTAACCACTGAATCGCACAGCTATAGAAGTGCAGAGAATGCTATTCAAAAAAAATGTTTTTTTTTTTAGTATAGCACTGTACAATATATAGAAATTGTTTATTTTACACACCTCCACATGTGTATTTCACACTGCAAAATATTTTCTGTGGCCCTAAATGGCGTTTTTTGAAAGAGCACAACACAACCACAGTATTTAACCACTGAATCGCACAGCTATAGAAGTGCAGAGAATGCTATTCAAAAAAAATTTTGTTTTTTTTAGTATAGCACTGTACAATATATAGAAATTGTTTATTTTACACACCTCCACATGTGTATTTCACACTGCAAAATATTTTCTGTGGCCCTAAATGGCGTTTTTTGAAAGAGCACAACACAACCACAGTATTTAACCACTGAATCGCACAGCTATAGAAGTGCAGAGAATGCTATTCCAAAAAAATGTTGTTTTTTTTAGTATAGCACTGTACAATATATAGAAATTGTTTATTTTACACACCTCCACATGTGTATTTCACACTGCAAAATATTTTCTGTGGCCCTAAATGGCGTTTTTTGAAAGAGCACAACACAACCACAGTATTTAACCACTGAATCGCACAGCTATAGAAGTGCAGAGAATGCTATTCAAAAAAAATGTTGGTTTTTTTAGTATAGCACTGTACAATATATAGAAATTGTTTATTTTACACACCTCCACATGTGTATTTCACACTGCAAAATATTTTCTGTGGCCCTAAATGGCGTTTTTTGAAAGAGCACAACACAACCACAGTATTTAACCACTGAATCGCACAGCTATAGAAGTGCAGAGAATGCTATTCAAAAAAAATGTTTTTTTTTTTAGTATAGCACTGTACAATATATAGAAATTGTTTATTTTACACACCTCCACATGTGTATTTCACACTGCAAAATATTTTCTGTGGCCCTAAATGGCGTTTTTTGAAAGAGCACAACACAACCACAGTATATAACCGCTGAATCGCACAGCTGCAGAGAATGCTATTCAAAAAAAAGTTATTTTTTTTTTTTAGTATAGCATAGTACAAGAAAAATATATAGAAATTGGTTATTTCACACAACTAGAGATATACACTGCAAAATATTTTTTTTGCCCAAAAATAGGTCTTTTTTGCGCACAACAAAGTGCCGTTTTTTTTTTTTGCAACAGCACAATAAAGTGCCTTTTTTTTTTTTTTTGGGGCCCAAAAATGGGTCTTTTTAGCAAAAGCACAATAAAGTGCCTTTTTTTTTTTTTTTTCTGACCAAAATAGGTCTTTTAGCAAGAGCACAATACAGCCACAGTATGGAATAGGTGTATCACTCAACGTAATGCAGTGCTGGTGCACTGAGCTTGCAACACAAACAGATAAACCTATGCAGATCGCTGAGCTATTATATCTCTCAATCTGGACTCCTATCTAAATCTCTCTCCCTGAAAGCACAAACAGGATCCTGCCACTACACTACACTGTCTCCCTATCTTTTCTATCAGTAGATTGCAGAATCCGGACTAACTCCTATTCTCTCCCTCACAGCAACAGCAGCCAGGATCCTTTCCCTACACTGTCTAAAAGCAGAGTGACGATCTGTGCTGTGTGCCTCTTTCTTATATAGAAGCTGGTCACATGCTGGGTCACATGTTGCACTGACCAATTACAGCCATGCCATTAGTAGGCATGGCTATGATGGCTTCTAAGGGCACACCAGCTAATCAAATGGTGATTGGCTGGCCCCTGAAGCATTTCTAACTGCGCCATTAAATTCCCGAATCCGAACCCGAACCCGGACTTTAGCGCAAAATCCGGGTCCGGGTCCGGGGTCGGGAAAACGCCAAAATTCGGTACGGACCCGAACTTTACAGTTCGGGTCCGCTCAACACTACAAGGAAGGAATTATTCCCAATTGCCTCAGTACCCGCATCTTTACAAGAATGGGGAGATATAGTCTGCTTTAACTGTGGAGGAATTGGCCATATTGCAGCTACATGTTCCAGTCCCAAGAAGAAGAAGCTAGACAACCGCAAGCCGGCGGGAAACTCCAGAGGGCCCCGGTGAAGGAGTCAACCGGGTGCCCATCACTTTCAGTGAGCTCCAAGCTGAATGCGAAGCAGAAGAAAAGAGGAGATAAAACACCTCAGAGGAAACACAACATTCCTCAACAGAGATACACCCCAGAAAGAGGGGACAAGACCCCTCAGAAGGGACACGGCACTCCCCAAAGGGGGTGTACACCTAAGCAGAATAATAGTATCCCTCAGCGGGTCCCTACACCCATTGAAAGGAGGGAAATCAATGCATACCAGGCTCAAGTAAGATTAAAGTCCAAAGGGAATTGGATGAGAGAGAGAGTCCGAAAGGAAAGGGTCAGAAGAAGGCGACCCCTGCCAGGCCATATCCAGAGAAGCTGGTGGGCCCATCTCCTATAGTGCCCATTCAAGTGGAGGGAGCCTACACCAGAGCCATCTTGGATACTGGGGCACAAGTGACCCTGTTATACCGAGATTTCTACGATAAGCACTTGAGTCACCTGCCCATCCAGAAGATAGAGGGACTAGAGATATGTAGGATTGGAACCCAGAATTTCCCCTACGATGGCTATCTGCCTGTCAAGATGATCTTTGACCCATCTGTGGCTGGAAAAGCCGAAGTGTTTGACACCCTGGCGGTTGTGTGCCCTCGGCCGCCAGGAGCCAACAAGAGTTCCCTTATAATAGGGACGAACACGGACCTGGTCCGAAGACTTCTGACCCCTCTGGTGAAAGAGAAGGGGTCAGCGGCCACCAGGATCCACCCCATGCTGAAGATGGCTTACCAACGGCTGGTCCTAGAGCAGAAGACCCCTGGGGAGGGGATAGGGAAGGTGTGGAGACTTGGGAGAGAAGGAATAGTGTTGCAGCCCGGCGAAGTAACCTGGCTCAGAGCCACTGTGAAGCTTACTTGGGAGCAGCCTGGACCCTTTGTCATGTTGGAGTCCGACCCAAGGGAAGAGTCCCCTGGTCTGGAAGTGATACCAGAAGTGATTCCGCTGAAGGCCTTAAAGAAGGCCCATTGTAGCGTTCCAGTGAGTGTTAGGAACAATACAGATGGCCCCATGGAAATCCCAGCCAGGATGCTGCTGGGCCAGGTGAGCCCTGCTGCCCCAGTCAACTTGTCAGAAGTAAAGGGAGCGGGCGAAGGAGGAGATGCTTGGGAGAAGCTGTCCATGGAAAACCCGAATCTGCCCAGGGCTTGGAAGGAGAGAGCCAAGGCCCAGTTGACCAGATGGGAGAAAATCTTCTCCAAAGACGAGTTTGATGTGGGGTGTGCAAGGAGTGCCACCGATCGGATCCGCCTCCAAGAAGATAAGCCCTTCAGAGAGAGGGTCAGGCGGGTCCCACTAGCGGATCTGGAGGATCTAAGGGAGCAACTTGCAGAACTCAAAAGGACTGGTGTGATCCGGGAGTCTAGAAGCCCCTATGCATCCCCGATAGTGGTGGTCAGGAAGAAGAATGGATCGTTGAGGCTCTGTATCGACTACAGGACTCTTAACAGGAGAACCATACCCGACCAGTACACCACTCCGAGGATAGAGGATGCCCTACAGAGCTTGTCTGGAGCCAAGTGGTTCAGTGTTATGGATCTCAAGAGTGGGTACTATCAGAACCCTATGCACTCAGAAGACAAGGAGAAGACAGCTTTCATAACCCCAGTGGGGTTCTTTGAGTTCGACCGGATGCCCCAAGGTCTGTCTGGAGCCCCAGCTACTTTCCAACGTCTCATGGAGAAGACTGTAGGAGACATTAACCCTTTTGAAGTCCTTGTATACCTGGACGATGTTATTGTCTTTGGAAGAACCCTGGAGGAACACGAGGAGAGGCTGTAAAAAGTCTTGAGGAGGCTCAGTAACGAGGGACTCAAACTTTCGCCTGAGAAGTGTCGGTTCTACCAGTCTTCTGTGAACTACCTGGGGCACATAGTGTCTGAAGAAGGGGTGGCCACGGACCCTGAGAAATTGGTGGCAGTTACCTCCTGGCCACGACCCACCACAGTAACAGAACTCAGATCCTTCTTAGGGTTCTGCTCCTATTACAGGAGGTTTGTGGAAGGATTCGCCAGAATTGCTAGACCATTGAATGAACTGCTCAAGACTGAGGGAGAAGAGGACGACTCAGGGCCCAGGAAGCCGGGAGAGTCAGTCAAAGATCAGTAGAACCAGAAATGTGAAGAGGCCTTCCAGGCATTGAAGAAGAGCCCAACCACTGCTCCTGTCTTGGCCTACGCAGACCCAACCAAACCCTATGAACTACACGTAGATGCTAGTCATGACGGTCTGGGAGGAGTACTTTATCAAGAGCACGAAGGGCAACTACGGCCTGTTGCCTACGTGAGCAGGAGCCTGACCCCCTCTGAGAAAAACTACCCCACTCACAAGCTGGAGTTACTGGCCCTTAAGTGGGCGGTAGTAGACAAGCTCAAAGACTACCTGTATGGGGCGGAGTTCACTGTGAAGACCGACAACAACCCCCTGACCTATCTATTCACTACAGCAAAGCTGGACGCCACTGGACACAGGTGGCTGGCCGCATTGTCTGGATTCAATTTCAGCCTAAAGTACAGGCCAGGGATTGGGAATCGAGATGCAGACGCTTTGTCCAGAAGATCTCATGGTTCTACCCATGACATGGAAGACTGGACTCAAGTGGCACCAGACGGGGTGCGAGCCCTATGTCAGGGGGCTGAATTGCAAGCTAGAGGGGGCTCAAGGGCGGAAGAGATAGGAGTTACCATGGTAGGAGTCCCCAAACAATACCGTGGAGTAACTCAACTGGAGGAAGACCATCTGCCAAAACTGTCCAAAAAAGAGCTAAGATGTGACCAATTAGAAGACCCAATGGGGAAATTGGTTCTGGAAGCCCTGGAGAATCAGGATCCAAACAGACTTCTGAGTCACTCCTCAAAGGAAGCTTGCCTGTTGAGGAAAGAGTGGGACAGGTTACAGGTGCATCAGGGAGTGGTCTACCGAAGGGGCCCCTCTGATGACCTGGAAGATAAATGGCAATTGTTTCTTCCGGAAAAACACAGAGAGACTGTTCTGATGGCCCTACATGACAATCATGGCCACTTAGGGGCAGAAAGGACCTTTCAACTTGTCAGAAATTGGTTCTATTGGCCCTGTATGAGGGCAGAAGTAGAAGAGTACTGCCATTCGTGTGCACGCTGCATCCAGAGGAAGACTTTACCCCATCAAGCTGCCCCAATGGGCCATCTACAGAGTCAAGGCCCAATGGATCTGGTATGCATTGATTTCCTCTGCCTCAAGCCCGATCTGAGTGGACTAGGAAATGTTCTGGTGATAACCGATCATTTCACCCGGTATGCCCAAGCTTTCCCAACCAAAGACCAGAAGGCTTCCACAGTAGCCAAGGTACTTATGGAGAAGTACTTTGTCCATTATGGGCTGCCCCAGAACTTCATTCAGATCAAGGAAGGGACTTTGAGAGTCGACTGATTCGGAAACTCCTGGATTCGTTGGGAATCAAGAAGACTCGAACTACACCTTACCACCCACAGGGAGATGCTCAGCCGGAGAGGTTTAACCAAACCTTGCACAACATGTTGGGGACTCTGGAAAGTGAGAAGAAACAACATTGGAGCAAACACATAGCAGCCATAGTACATGCTTACAACTGCACCACTAGTGATGCTACGGGCTACTCCCCATATCGACTTATGTTTGGGAAAGAAGCGAGACTACCTGTAGACTTGGCCTTTGGCACCTCTTTGGACCATTCCTCAGCCACATCCCACAAAGGATACGTGGACAGGCTCAGACACAGCCTAAAAGTAGCCTATGAACAAGCTCAAGCGGCCTCAGATCAAAGGGGAGCTCGAAACAAGAGAATCTTCGACTTGAAGGTCCGGGTACAAGACCTACAGCCCAGGGACCGAGTACTGCTATGCAATCTGGGGGTCCCTGGAAAACACAAACTTGCAGACAGATGGAGATCTGAACCCTATGTCATCTGTAGGAAATTGCTGGGCCTACCTGTCTACAAGTTGAAGCCAGAAGGAAAGGTAGGCCCACTGAAGATGTGGCATCGAAACCACCTGCTCCCACTTGCTGAAGCAGTCAGGATACCTTCAGTGAGAGACTCTCCTGAACCAGTTTCTATTCTGGATACCCCCAAGCCAAACACCCGGTCCCAGACCTCTCGGACTGAAGATATAAAAGCTTCTGAACTCAGTGGAGATGAGGAGGGGGAGCTTGACTGGCTGTGGCCTTCCCCAAATCAAGGGACTTCTGCTATAGATCTTCCGACTACTGAAGACACTATAGATACCCAACTGAATGCAGAACCCATTGGATTTATCCCGTATAGTCCTTCATTTGATTTCTGGGAAGATGCCCGTGATGTTTACCCTGAACAGGACCCTAGAGACTTTATGTATTCTTCGGCTCCTGAAGCAGATGTTACAGAGCCTGCCGTGTTGCCTGAGCCTGTTCCAGAAGAAGAGCCTGTGGCGCCAGAGCCAGAAACCCCAAGGGAACAAAGGGCCTGTAGAGTCATAAGGCCTCCCAGAAAGTTGACTTACCCACAAATGGGGAAGAGCTCAGAAGATTCTGTGATCACTGCTAGGAGGAGTGGAGAGAATCCGGACCCCTCCACTGTACATTTGGTGGAGGGCAACCCCCACTCACTCTGTGGCACAGTTAGGCAGGTCACACAGGATAGTATGACCTGTGGCAAGGGGAATCCAACCCCTCGGTTTTGGTGGGAATTCCCTATGCCAACCTCTTATGCAATGTTGTCTGGGGTTGTACGCAGCGTATGCTAAAGTTTCTTTGGGGACCAAAGAATTTAAGTGGGGGGAGTGTGTAGCCGGGTCCCCTTTAAGACTCTCGGGACTACCTTGCCCAGAACCCCTTTCGGCATGTTTCCACCCCAGAGACTCATGGGAGGGGTTATAAAAGGAGGAGGCGAGGCTGGGCTCGGCCTCTTTGGGACACGAGACTTCAGTGACTGATCCTCCTGTGCGGATGTGCCGGAGTGCAAGGCCTGAAGCCTAAGGCCTTGCGCAGCACCAAAGAGCCTTCCACCCCACAGCGAGCCTGGGTGGCATCTGACTTCGCTTGTCTACAACCTTGGTTGGATCGGGGACCCGATCGCTGGAGACACTGTGTGTGTGAGGACACAGTCGGTGGAAGTTCCCAGACTGGGATCGCGTCCGGAGGGGTGAGAGGGCGTATGCTCAGACCATATACTGTTGTTGCTAATGTGCCTATAGACTGCCGGGGCTCACAAGTTTATTTCTGATACTCTCACCGGAGATCCATATCAGAGCGGAACTTGGAGTTCATGAAGTAATGTGTTTAGTTCATCACAACTTTCCCATTGGATTACAAATGTTGTTCTGTTAATGTGCACCACCTTTAAAGAATTGCCGGTGAAGAAACCATCATCCCCTATAGACTGAGTTGTAGATATCTGAGCCAGGCCTGGCCAGCTAGTTAGTTCATTTAGTTACTGCGTCACAGGGCGCCTAGTTAACGGTCGCCCATGCGGCGCACCTTTACTGTTCATCTTAAATGCATAGAGTGTTATTGCTGCAGGACTCTGCAATTTATTATCTGTGAACCGTTACCACTGTTAACTTTTATTATCAATAACTCAAAGTAAATTTGATACCCTTTTCATTACTGTCTTGGTGTCTGGGTTTACTCATACAGTATAAGTTAATATTTATTGCTGCCAATAATAACTGTGCCAGTAGGGGGTCGAGTACATTGCTGGGGGTTGACGGAGCTGTTTTCAGGGCCCAAACTAAACTTGTGGCCTTCTTAGTTGAAGGTATCGCTACACAAGTAAACTCTATTAGGCTCCATGCACACTGGAGCTCAAAAACTGTTTTGAATGCCGGATTGCTGGCAGGAAAACGCTGCTTTAAAAATGAGATTTTATCAGCAGTTTGCATTGCTGTCAATGCACATTTAGCGGCGCTAGCTTTCAGCCGCGTTTCTCTGGCTCTATTCAAAATCAATGGTTTCCTATGGGAGCCCATTGATTTGAATAGAAGTCGCACCGCAAGTCGGATCATCATGATCCGACTTGTGGTGCGACTTGTGTGCTGAGGATGAAGGGGAACCCCGCCAAAAAATGAAAAAAATTGGCGTGGGGTTCCCCCTCGGACGATACCAGGCCCTTCGGTCTGGTATGGATTTTAAGGGGAACCCTATACGCCGAAAAAACGGCATGGGGGTCCCCCCAAAATCCATACCAGACCCTTATCCGAGCACGCAGCCTGGTCGGTCAGGTTTGGCGTAGGGGGTTCCCCTTAAAATCCATACCAGACCGAAGGGCCTGGTATCGTCCGAGGGGGAACCCAACGCCAAATGTTTTTTCATTTTTTTGGTGGGGTTCCCCTTCATCCTCAGCACGTAAGTCGCACAGCAAGTCAGATCATGATGATCCGACTTGCGGTGCGACTTCTATTCAAATCAATGGGCTCCCATAGGGAACCATTGATTTTGAGTAGAGCCAGAGAAACGCTAATTAGCGGCCGTTTATGCGCGTTTATGTGCGTTTGGCTTTTTTGAGCGTTTTTTCCCGCCGAAAGATAGGACACTTTGAACGCAAATTTCTTGCGTTCATAAAAAAGCCCATAAACTCCACTGCTCATTAACGCTAAAAAAAGTCCACGTGTGCATGGACACATAGGCTAACACAGAGTGCAGTTTATGGCCTTTTGAAAAAAAAACGCCCAAACGCCAATAAACTGCAGTTAATGAGCTCCAGTGTGCATGGAGCCTTACAGAGTTAAAAACTTTAAAATCGAGGAAACCAAGTGAGCTGTGTATAAGCATTTATATAAATGAGTGTTCATACAAGACTGAAACCTGTTGTACATTTTTTTTTTTTTTGCATGCTGTTTGCCTTGGCACATTCACAATTCATTACTTAGCAACTTTTTGTTTCTTAAAATGTTGGCTTGCACCTTTTCAGTACACCTTATGCCGCGTACACACGGCCGTTTTTAATGTCACTGAAAAAAACAACGTTTTTCTCAACGTGATTCTTCTCAAGTCTGCCTTGCCTACACACCATCGTGAAAAAAAATGTTCAAGCAAAGCGCGGTGACGTACAACACTTTCGACAACACGTATGACGGGACTATAAAAGGGAAGTTCCATTCGGATGGCGCCACCCTTTGGGCTGCATTTGCTGATCCTCGTGTTAGTAAAGTTTGGTGAGAGACAATTTGCGCTTTTCAGCCTCGTGCTCTTCAGTCCGTTACAGTGTGACGAATGTGCTATCTCCATTACGAACGCTTGTTTTTACCAGAACGAGCGCACCCATCTCATAACTTGCTTCTGAGCATGCGCGTTTTTTTCCCGTCATTAAAGCGTACACATGGCCGTTTTTCACGATGAGAAAAACTACAACGTGAAAAATGACGAGAAAAAATATAGCATGTTCTAAATTTTTAATGCCCATTTTTCACGTCGAGAAAAATGCAGAGAGAAAAATGGAACATATGGACAGCCGCACTCCAAAGAAAACTTTGAGGTTCCCTTTATTGGGTAAAAAACATGGAGCACTACAGGTCACAGCAAATAGTGGGGTACAGCCGACGCGTTTCACACTACGGTCTAGTGCTTAGTCATGGCTGAGAAAAATGCTCTGGAGCCTACACACAATCGTTTTTAATGACCAATTAAAAAAATGGCATTTTTCTTGTATGCGGCATTATAGAAACAGAAGGCACAAAGATAACACTGACTGCATGATTAATGCTAAAGCAAACTAGGGCCAAGCCACATATATTGAACATCCGTGTGCAATTAGCTGGATAGGTCCAGGAATGGTGATCATTATGGGTGTGAACATTTGCACATGCGCGTGGGTCTTCAATTCAAGCATATCCTAATGCCGCGTACACACGACCGTTTTTAATGACGAGAAAAATTACATTTTTTAAAATGGTCATTAAAAATGATCGTGTGTGGGCTTTCCAGCAGTTTTCCTGACGAGAAAAACGCAGAGAATCACGACGAGAAAAATTGGAACATGCTCTAATTTTTCATGTCGTTTTTTACATCGCCGTTTTTCTCGTCATGAAAAACGGCCGTGTGTGGGCTTTAACGACGTAAAAAAAAATGTGCATGCTCAGAATCAAGTATGAGACGGGAGCGCTCGTTCTGGTAAAACTAGCGTTCGTAATGGAGATAGCACATTCGTCACGCTGTAACGGACTGAAGAGCACGAGGCTGAAAAGCGCGAATCGTTGCTCAACAAACTTCACTAACATGAAGGGTGGCGCCATCCGAATGGAACTTCCCCTTTATAGTGCCGTCGTGCGTGTTGGACGTCACCGCGCTTTACTCGAACATTTTTTTCCACGATAGTGTGTAGGCAAGGCAAGCTTGAGAGAAAACACGAAAAATCACGTCGAGAAAAATGCATTTTTTTTCAATGACATTAAAAACGGTCGTGTGTACGCAGCATTAGGATTTGTTTTTGGTCTTGCTCATTTTTATAAGATAAGTAGCAGTGGCGGCTGTTGCTCAACATTTTTGGGGAGTGCAAACAAGCTGAAAAATTCGGAAAAATACTGACAAAAAAAACATCAATTGCAGCCTCGCTGTGCCCATCAATTGCAGCCACTGTGCCCATTAAATGCAGCCACTGTGCCCATTAAATGCAGCCACTGTGCCCATTAAATGCAGCCAATGTGCCCATCAAATGCAGCCACTGTGTCATCAATTGCCGCCACTGTGCCATCAAATGCAGCCACTGTGCCATCAATTGCAGCCACTGTGCCCCATAAAATGCAGCCACTGTGCCCCATAAAATGCAGCCACTGTGCCCCATAAAATGCAGCCACTGTGCCCCATAAAATGCAGCCACTGTGCCCATCAAATGCAGCCACTGTGCCCATCAAATGCAGCCACTGTGCCCATCAAATGCAGCCACTGTGCCCATCAAATGCAGCCACTGTGCCCATCAATTGCAGCCACTGTGCCCATCAATTGCAGCCACTGTGCCCATCAATTGCAGCCACTGTGTCCATCAAATGCAGCCATTGTGTCCATCAAATGCGGCCACTGTGCCCATCAAATGCAGCCACTGTGTCCATCAAATGCGGCCACTGTGTCCATCAAATGCGGCCACTGTGCCCATCAAATGCAGCCACTGTGCCCATCAATTGCAGCCACTGTGCCCATCAATTGCAGCCATTGTGTCCATCAAATGCGGCCACTGTGCCCATCAAATGCAGCCACTGTGCCCATCAAATGCAGCCACTGTGCCCATCAAATGCAGCCACTGTGCCCATCAAATGCTGCCACTGTGCCCATCAAATGCAGCCACTGTGCCCCATCAAATGCAGCCACTGTGTGCCATCAAATGCAGCCACTGTGACCATCAAATGCAGCCACTGTTTCATCAATTGCCGCCACTGTGACCATCAAATGCAGCCACTGTGACCATCAAATGCAGCCACTGTGCCCATCAAATGCAGCCACTGTGCCCATCAATTGCAGCCACTGTGCCCATCAATTGCAGCCACTGTGCCCATCAAATGTAGCCACTGTGCCCCATCAAATGTAGCCACTGTGCCATCAAATGCAGCCACTGTGCCCCATAAAATGCAGCCACTGTGCCCCATCAATTGCCGCCACTGTGCGCATCAAATGCCGCCACTGTGCCCATCAAATTCTGCCATTGTGCCCCATAAAATGCAGCCACTGTGACCCCTGCCCGCCCACTGTCTAAACCGGCACTTACCCCATCTTGGTGGCGAGTCAAGCAGCGGCGAAGCTGTGCCCTCCGTGTTTCTCTTCTTGCTTCCTGCTAGGCGTCCAATAGCAGGGCCTGTCCTTTCAGCCAATCAGGTGATGGGCATCAGACCCGCGCTACCTGATTGGCGGAGAGGCGGTTCAGTGTTAGAAAAGCAAATATTTTGCTTTTCTAACACATCTGGGTGGGCTCCGAGCACAATGCTCTGCACCTTTTTTGAAGCCTATCAGAGACTATGGCTCTAATCAGGTGCTTCAAAAAAACACCCCCGCCGCTGTAATTCAGGCGCCCGGCATCCTAAAAGGAGCCGGACACCTGAAAAGGGGATGGCCATTCTACATAGAGGGGGTCACTAGAGAGAGGTTGCAGCTCCCGTGTGCCCTTGATGGACAGGCCGCCCTGGTAAGTAGTCACTAGTCCCACTGTGTTGATCTTGTACCACCCTAACAAAACTTGGACTCCTAGGTGTCTTCAGAGGTATTAAAATACAGTAGTATTTAAAAAATCACATTAGATTTACCCATGACTCTGTAAAGAATGCTGTGAAACATGTATTGACAGTAGTATTTTAGGAAATTTTCAAAGAAACTAGTAGTGAGAGAAATATGGGGCTTCCATTGCTGACTTCCCTGTAAGCATACTAGATAACTGATTGACTTTTGGTTTTGATCACTTTCTAACCCTGAACAGGCATTCACATTAGAAAACCAGAGTAAAATTAGCATTTCCTCTCTTCATAGCAGTTCCAGCTACATTCCTCAGATACTGAAGCCATTGGATTAGCATGACAGTCAGGCAACTAGCATTTTCAGAAGGAGGCATCATATTTTGTTTGATTAAAAACTTCTCCTATTATACTAGTTTCTGTGTTTCCACAGACTACGTTATAAAACTGTATTTGGAGGAATAGTGGCCTTCACCAAAGAACAATTCCTCAAAGTCAATGGATTTTCAAATCTTTTCTGGGGATGGGGAGGAGAAGATGATGAATTATACAACAGGTTTGTTTTAAACAGCTATTTTATAATTAAAGAATGTGTAAACCTAACATTTCATATGCCTTATATATGTCTACTGTACCATGTACTTGTATGAGAAAGTATCCTGCTCTCTTTGTAATTCTTCTAATGTGTGAGATCCCTGGTGTTCCTGCCAGTCCCTCTGTTTTCCTATTTAAAACTGACCACACTAAGCAGGAGAGCACAACATGGTAAGTTCTTTAGCTATGCTGGGAACTCAGCCTGCTATCAGCCAATGTTCAGACTTCTCCTCCCCCCAGCTCTTATGCAGCTGAGAACAGAGGGAAGGTGATCACTTATAAAAATGGGAAAAAAAGTATTTATAATTTTTTTTTACATATCTATACACTTTAAGGCCTCTTGCACAGTGCAGCTTGAAAAAGCTCAGTACAGCTTATTTTTTTTTTTTACTGAGCTAAAATACAGCCCATTAATTGTAATGTGCCTATGCACACAGGCGTGTAAAGAAGCGCAGTGCATTCTTTAGTAAAAAAAAAAAAAAATAGAAAAATCTGCTTTTTTGGTCAGTAATTTGCGCCTCATGCAGGCAAATACGAGAGCGCGAGTGCGTGCGCAAATGCACGTAAATACATACAAAAAAAAAGTCAGAAAAAGTAGATGCTCAAACAGGAGTATCATGTGCAAGAGTCCTAATTAACTTCCAAATCAGCTTTTTTCCCCCTGTTGCATGATTGTAAAGTATGAAAGACAGGCTCTCATAATGACTGAAGCTGGTGGGTGATAACTTACAAATATATTGGCTTTTACTGTTATTAAAGATACAGAATAGTGTGTAGGTAGGTTTATAAATAAGTAATACTGCGCCTATCAACAAGTGCAAATATAATATAGATATCAAAATTGCTAATAAAGTGAATATACTAATAAGCTGCTGACATAACAATTGACTAATTGTAAAAAGGATATGTGTGAAATATGTGAGCGCTAAATAAGATCCTAATTCCTAGGAAAAGTGCCTATATAGACATATAACAACAAATGTATCCACAGTGTTGTTATGTCTGTGAAAATCACAAAAAATCACAAAAGATTTATTTTAAGTATCAATGATGCATGATCAATGATAACAACTAACAAATTCTTTACGAATGATGCAATCTTATACTTAATCCGTGTCAAAGTGACCAAAAACAGAAAGCAAAATGTAGATCGCACTCTCAAAAATACAGGGTATGTAAACCTCTATATGAGTGAGAAAAAAAGTTGTGAGCAATATAGCTTATCATGAGATATAAATAGAGGGACAGTCTATAAAGTGCATATCTGACATGAAAACAACAAAAAATAATAAATAAAGTCTATAACTTGTATCCACACCGTCAGGTATATATCCAGTGTTCCCCAAATAAATGTCAATCACATGGGGGTACTGGGAAACCCTAGATGTGGGTATAATGTCCACTTGGAACTTCCTGGGATGTATTGTGGATAAATCCTATTCCTGCAGGTGTAGAAACACCAGTAGTGGGAAGGAAGAAAGTACTTCAAAGTTTTCAGCTGATACACGGTGATAACATCATCATCATAAGCATTGAAGAGAATAAAATACTCTTACCGCAAGACTCGGACCCAAGCCACCATACGATGCTGGGTCATGCAGGCTTATGTCCTCACAGGGACTCAGATTGTGGTGATGTGATGTCGTGTTGTCCTTATTAGATCCACGAATGGAAGTCTACACCGGATCAGATCCTTCAGCTCAAACCACGATCAGATGTCCAGGAAAGGAATCAATTCCAAGAAAAGAAAGAAAAATCCTCCGCATGGTGTAAAACCAAATAACTGGGTTTTTATTAAAACTAAAAAGGTACAAAAGGCAAAAAACCACTGCACAAAAAAAATATTTTTTAAAATGAATAAAATAATATCCAAAAATCCAAAATACTGGAAAAGCAAACCAGCGAATATAACAAACAAGCGTGGGCTAGGTGACTAGCATGTGGTCCCGACGCGTTTCGTCTACTGCAGACATCAACTGGGGTTTAGTGTGGTGTGGCGGCAGTAAACTCTCAGTTGCAGAGTCCAGTTGCAGAAAGCAGAACTTAGATCAGTAATGCACAACAAGTCTGGCGGGAAGACAACCCGACCGGTGCACTCACAGGATGTGCAGCGATGAGTAGTAGCAGTAGGTCTCAGGTGTTCCGACAGCATCTGTCTCGAGGGGCAGAATGCGACCTGGCCGGCCCATACCCAAGTGGGGAGGTTTTCAGGAAGGATGGCATGTCCCTGCACTTTCTCTAGTGGTCTGGAACCTCTCCCTGACACCAAGCACTGTCCTTGACAGATGGGTGACCTGTCCCTACTCTATCTACACGTGAAATGCGTGCCAAACCCAGGAGCCTGTGTCTTAAATAGACTCTGCCTGACACAAGATGGCTGCCAAAGTCACATGTGACACCAGCATCCAATCGGATGCTGCTTCTCTGTGACTGAGGAGATCATAGAGGAACAAGGATCCTCTCCAATTCCTCCTCCAACTGCATTAAATTTATGGATGTTTCCCCCGTTTATGTGAAATTTTAATTCTGAAATTGTAGCTTACAGGTACTCTTCTCCTAAGCTGACTACCTCTTATTATGTCAAATAATTTACACTACATGAGTTCCATGGGTAATTTTCTAGTATACTGTTGGGCAGCCTGCAGCCCCTGCATTCTGATCCGTGCACCCACTCCTGCACGTATGTCAAACTTTGATGATGGCATAATTATTGTAATGCAAACTAGATGTAGCGCCCTGGGGTTTAGTCAGGGAGCTCCTTACCAAATTCCTTGTCAGGAGTAGTTACTGCAGTTAATTGATAGCGATCTATTGATTTCTCCCAGAGGCTGGCCTTGTTGCACTTTTCTCTTCTACCACTAGGTGGCCGGGAACTTGGTGGTACTAGATATAAGAAGGGCAACCCAAGGTCAGGTTATGGGTATATGGCAGGGATATGCAATTAGCGGACCTCCAGCTGTTGCAAAACTACAAGTCCCATCATGCCTCTGCCTCTGAGTGTCATGCTTGCTGCTGTCAGAGTCGCGCTATGCCTCATGGGACTTGTAGTTTGGCAACAGCTGGAGGTCCGCTAATTGCATATCCCTGGTATATGGGGTATCTCAGCCAATGGGCAGGTGTTTTATTGAATTCTTTGGCCTGCTGGGAGAACCTATATATTCGATTGAGGTCAAGTGATCTATGTTCTGTGTAAGAGGGCAGCACAGGGTTGGGACTGCGGCTTGCAGTCTAACCAGAAGTGACGGTTCTGCCGGCCGGAGAACCAGTCAGTGGTTGGAGGTAGAAGGAAAGCTGTCGCAACTAAGGGACCAACCATCTTTACCAGGGACCACAGAGAGTAACTGAAGAAAGTACCGGAGCAATATTCTCACCGAACGGGCACGGTGGAGAATCGGGAAACTTTAGGTGGCGTTCGAATCAACGCGGAGGTGACGCTTGCAGAGCAGCCTTGTGAGTCAAGTCAGGGACCGAGCCGGTCAGCAGGGGTGAAGCTTGAGGAGTATCCAGAGTGCCAAGCTAGGGACCCAGCAAGGAAGCGCGGGTGACGATTGAGGGAGATACCACCGCAAAAGCCTTGAGGAGCTCACAGGATTCAGAGTCAGTGAATCAGAGAGTCCAGTGAGAGACTCGGAGCTCAAGGGGCTGAAGAACTACAAGTAGAAGCTGTAGTGAAGCTAAGTAAACTGTTGAAATTTGTGTTAGGAACTGTTAAGTACTGTTGCCATAGGAGACAGCAATCCTGCACGTGCAGAAGTGGTGCCTTGCTGGGGCCTTTCCCTGTACGGCTGTCTTCCTATCGAAGTCTCGGACTCTGCTAATTGAAATTGCAACCACTCAAAGGGTGTCCTGGCCCTAACCCTCTTTCCCTCAAAATAAAAAAGGACTGTTAAAAGAAATAAAACCTCTTTTGCATCCAAGAAGTGTCTGGCACCCAATGACTTTCACCACCATGCCTCACAACCCACTACATATGGAAGGATGTCAGCTGTCTTTGGCCTTGAATGTCCACACTAGGCTGGAAGAGGAAAAAGACTTTGCTACATAAGTTTCACATAACTTTGTTTAACCACTTCAGCCCCGGAAGAATTTACCCCCTTCCTGACCAGAGCACTTTTTTGCGATTCGGCACTGCGTCGCTTTAACTGACGATTGCGCGGTCGTACGATGTTGCAACAAAACAAAATTGATGTCCTTTTTTCCCCACAAATAGAGCTTTATTTTGGTGGTATTTGATCACCTTTGCGCTTTTTATTTTTTGCACTACAAACCAAAAATTACCAACAATTTAAAAAAAAAGCAATATTTTTTACATTTTGCTATAATAAATATCCCCAAAAAAATATATAAAAAACAAACTTCTTTTTCTCAGTTTAGGCCGATATGTATTCTTCTACATATTTTTGGTAAAAAAATCGCAATAAGCGTATATTGATTGGTTTGTATACATAGGCATCTCCCCGTTCTGCCGCTCCGTACAGGTACGTCCGTTTGCGCAGCCGTGCCATTCTACCGATGTATATGTATGTGCGGCGGTCGGCAAGTGGTTAAGATTATTGTTGCGCAAACTAAAGCCCTGTACACACGATCGGATTTCCTATGGTTTTTTAACCGATGGATTTTTCCATCGGAAATCCGATGAAGATGACTTTCATCAGTCTTGCCTACACACCATCAGTCAAAAAACCGACTGTTCCAAACGCGGTGACGTAAAACACTCCGATGAGCTGAGAAAAATTAAGTTCAATGCTTCTGAGCATGCGTCAACTTGATTCTGAGCATGCGTGGGTTTTTTATCCGATGGAGTTCCCCACAGACGATAGCAAATTACTATCGGTTTTTTAACCATCGGATACATTTAAAACATGTTCTATTTTTAAACACCGATGGGAAAAAAGACCGATGGGGCCCATACACGATCGGTTTGTCCGATGAAAAAAGTCCATCGGACTGTTTTCATCAGTAAAACCTATCGTGTGTGTACAGGGCTTTAGTTTTACATGACATTCTTTAAGATTATTTTAGTGCATATAACAAACTTTGACATGCGATTGTGTCTGTGCTAGCATTGCATGTGCATCCACTTCTTATGCCGCATACACACGACCGTTTTTCACAACGTTAAAAATTTCATTTTTTAAATTGGGCATTAAAAACGATCATGTGTAGGCTCCAGAGCATTTTTAACGACGTGAAAAATGCCCTAAAAAAAATGAGAACCTGCTCTATATTTTCACGTCGTTTTTTTTTTTTAACGACGTGAAAAACGGTAGTGTGTATGCTTTTACGAGGGGAAAAAAAACGCGCATGCTCAGAATCAAGTATGAGACGGGAGCGCTCGTTCTGGTAAAACTAGCGTTCGTAATGGAGATAGCACATTCGTCACGCTGTAACGGACTGAAAAGCACAAGGCTGAAAAGCGCGAATCGTCGCTCAACAAACTTTACTAACATGAAGGGTGGCGCCATTCGAACGGAACTTCCCCTTTATAGTGCCGTCGTAGGTGTTGTACGTCACTGCTCTTTGCACGAGCGTTTTTTTTAAATGAATGTGTGTATGCAAGACAGGCTTGAGAGGAAACAAGAAAAATCACGTCGAGAAAAACGTCGTTTTTGAAAATGACATTAAAAACTGTTCAGTTCGTTTTGCACAGAGTGGCCACGAATATCCTCTTCTGGGGTCCTCCCCACATCAGGTAACCCCCTTTGGGAAGCGCTCTCCCGAGGGGGTTACCTTGCGGGCGCGCTCCCAAGTCCAGCATTCGGCGGCTATAGCCACCAATGCAGGACTCGCCCCTGCCCTCCGGCGCCCCTGTCATTGGATTTGATTGACAGCAGAGGGAGCCAATGGCTGCGCTGCTATCAATTTATCCAATCCTAGAGCCGAGAACCCCGGGCAGAGGAAGAGCGCGTCCTCGACGCGGGACTTTCCAGGGCTCAGGTGAGTAAAAAGGGGGGCGGCTGGGGGGCCGGTGACTGGCAGAAGTTTTTTTTACCTTGATGCATAGAATGCATTAGGTGAAAAAACAGGAGGGTTTACAACCCCTTTAATGTAGTAATGTTTTTATTCATAATCCATAAAAAGTCACATGCCACCACAGCTCATTCTCATATTTATCTGCTTTGTTAGGCACCTGCCACAACATTCTCTGATAGTACAGTGCAACCCCTACACTGTAATAACAAAAACAAAAGACTGAAATTCATTGGATTATATTCACTCATGATATGATATTCAAACAATACAAAAAGATCTTCATTAGAAAAAAAGCATTGCACGTTTTTTTCTCCACACTTTAAAACTGACTGCGTTGCTATTAAAACCAAGCCCACAAATTTTGGGTACCCCCACAATCATGCAACAAGCTCACTCAAGTACAGTATATCTGACATCTACTTATCCTCAAGGGAATTATAATATCAAATTCTGCTTAATGACAGACTCCAAACACACTAAAATACCTTCTCCGCTGCTGTAGGTGCTATTTCAATATACTGCTGGATCTCACAAGGACTGATAAATGTTTCCTTGTTCTCTGGATTCAATGAAGTTAACAGTTCCTAAAGTGATTGTAAAGTACTGTTTTTTTTCTCTAAAAATATCAAACATACTTACCTGCTCTATGCAGTTGGTTTGGCACAGAGCAGTCAGATCCTCCTCTTCTCGGGTCCCTCTTTGGCTCTCCTGGCCCCTTCCTTCTGTCGCAGCTTGCTATGGGTGCACCTGAGCCAAGTTACAGCTCCCGGTGTCCATTCAGACACAGAGCCCCAATTTAGCTCTGCCCCCTCTCTCTCCTGATTGGCTAACTGACTTTGTGTGGGAGCCAATGGCGCTGCTGCTGTGTCTCAGCCAATCAGGAGGAGAGACTTAACTTTTAAACTTGAGAATGAAGGACATTTCAGGACGGCAGTGACCTGGGGCACAGGCATACCGCGCCACAGCAAAAGAAAACGTGTGGCCAAACCTGGGCTTCCTTTTACCTATAAAATATGCTTTGATTGCTGTGCCACAAGCTGAAGTCTCAGGGGTACACACAGTACCTCACAAAAGTGAGTACACCCCTCACATTTTTGTAACTATTTTATTATATCTTTTCATGTGACAACACTGAAGAAATGACACTTTGCTACAATGTAAAGTAGCGAGTGTAAAGCTTGTATAACAGTGTAAATTTGCTGTCCCTTCAAAATGACTCAACACACAGCCATTAATGTCTAAACCGCTGGCAACAAAAGTGAGTACACCTCTAAGTGAAAATGTCCAAATTGGGCCCAATTAGCCATTTTTCCTCTCCGGTATCATGTGACTCATTAGTGTTACAAGGTCTCAGGTGTGAATGGGGAGCAGGTGTGTTAAATTTGGTGTTATTGCTTGTAGAGGTCGACCGATATGGGTTTTTCTCTGGCCGATGCCGATATTTAGAAATTGGGGCGGGCGATGGCCGATATATGATGTCGATTTTTGTGGCCGATATTTTAGGCCGATTTAAAAAAAAAAAGACCCTCACCCATTCCACTCTTTCCTGCTTACTCCTGTCACTCTAGCAAACACTTGATGTCCTCAGTACAGATGGCACTGGTTGGCACTGGCAGGTGGCACTGGTTGGTGGCACTGGTTTGGAACTGGCAGGTGGCACTGGTTTGGAACTGACAGATGGCACTGGCAGGTGGCACTAGTTTGGAACTGACAGATGGCACTGGTTTGGAACTGACAGGTGGCACTGGTTGGCATTGGCAGGTGGCACTGGTTTGGAACTGACAGATGGCACTATTGGCACTGGAAGGTGGCACTGATAGTAGGCACTGATTGGAAGCAGGTGGCACTGGTTTGGAACTGACAGATGGCACTAGTTTGGGGCAGATGGCACTGGCAGGTGGCACTGATTGGCAGTGGCACTTGCAATTGGAACTGGTTGGCACTGGCAGGAGGCACTGATTGGCGGTGGCACTGGCTGGCAGTGGCGGGTGACGCTGGCAGTGGCGGGTGACACTGGCTGGCAGTGGTTGGCACTGGCTGGTGGCACTGACAGATGGCACTGATTGGTACTGGCTGGTGGCACCGATGGCACTGATTGGCACTGACAGATGGCACTGACAGATGGCACTGGCTGGTGGCACTGACATATGGCACTGATTGGCACTGGCTGGTGGCACTGACAAATGGCACTGACAAATGGCACTGACAAATGGCACTGGCCGGTGGCATATACAGATGGCGCTGATTGGCACTGACAGATGGCACTGGCCGGTGGCATATACAGATGGCACTGATTGGCACTGTCTGGTGGCATTGACAGATGGCACTGATTGGCACTGGCTGGGGGCACTGATTTGCAGTGGCACTGGCAGGTTTCACACTAAGCCGAGTGTATGTGTGAAACTGACAGAGAGGAGAGAGAGAGCTGTCAGAATTGAGCTCGATGTGGGGGTGGGTGGGACCCAGCAGCTAAATTACACCAGCCAATGATTGGGCTGCTTTAAAAAGGGGGCGGGGCCACATACACGTAGCGGCCCGCCCAGATACCATCCCATTGGCTGGTGTAATATCTGCTGGGTCCCGCCCACCCCCGACATCGAGCTGACAGCTCCTCTCTCTCTCTCTCTCCTCTGTTACTTGCAGTTTCACACACACACACACAGTGCAGTGCTTGATGCTGCTAGAGCTGCTGAGTGTGGAGAAGGGAGGAGGTAGGCAGCCAGTGTAAAATATCGGCCCAGTTTTATTAATAATCGGCTGATGCCGATTTATCAAAAATGCCCAAATATCGGCCGATGTATCGGCCGGCCAATATATCGGTCGACCTCTAATTGCTTGCACTCTCTCACACTGGTCACTGGAAGTTCAACATGGCACCTCATGGCAAAGAACTCTCTGAGGATCTGAAAAAAATAATTGTTGCTGTACATAAAGATGGCCTAGGCTATAAGAAGATTGCCAGTACCCTGAAACTGAGCTGCAGCACAGTGGCCAAGACCATACAGCGGTTTAACAAGACAGGTTCGACTCAGAACAGGCCTCGCCATGGTCGACCAAAGATGTTGAGCGCACGTGCTCAGCGTCATATCCAGAGGTTGTCTTAGGGAAATAGACATATGAGTGCTGCCAGCATTGCTGCAGAGGTTGAAGGGGTGGGGGGTCAGCCTGTCAGTGCTCAGACCATATGCCGCACACTGCATCAAATTGGTCTGCATGGCTGTCGTCCCAGAAGGAAGCCTCTTCTAAAGATGATGCACAGAACAGTTTTCTGAAGACAAGCAGACTAAGGACATGGATTACTGGAACCATGTCTTGTGGTCTGATGAGACAAAGAAAATCCTTATTAGGTTCAGATGGTGTCAAGCATGTGTGATGGTAACCAGGTGAGGAGAACAAATACAAGTGTGTCTTGCCTACAGTCAAGCATGGTGGTGGGAGTGTCATGGTCTGGGGCTTCATGAGTGCTGCCAGCACTGGGGAGCGAAAATTTATTGAGGGAACCATGAATGCCAACATGTACTGTGACACACTGAAGCAGAGCATGATCCCATCCCTTCGGAGACTGGGCCACAGTGCAGTATTCCAACACAATAACGACCCCAAACACACCTCCAAGATGACTACTGCCTTGCTAAAGAAGCTGAGGGTAAAAAGGATGGACTGGCCAAGCATGTCTCCAGACCTAAACCCTATTGAGCATCTGTGGGGCATCCTCAAATGGAAGTTGGGGGAGTGCAAGCTCTCTGACATCCACCAGCTCCGTGATGACGTTATGGAGGAGTGGAAGAGGACTTCAGTGACAACCTGTGAAGCTCGGGTGAACTCCATGCCCAAGAGGATTAAGGCAGTGCTGGAAAATAATGGTGGCCACACAAAATATTGACACTTTGGGCCCAATTTGGACAATTCCACTTAGGGGTGTACTCACTTTTGTTGCCAGCAGTTTAGACATTAATGGCTGTGTGTTGAGTTATTTTGAGGGGACAGCACATTTACACTGTTATACAAGCTGTACACTCACTCCTTTTACGTTATAGCAAAGTGTAATTTCCTCAGTGTTGTCACATGAAAAGATTAAATAAACTATTCATAAAAATGTGAGGGGTGTACTCACTTTTGTGAGATACTGTATAACCCTCAACACAATCATTTAGAAAAAACTTCCATTACATCTGGTTTTGTATATAGTGAAAATAGACAGAGAGCATAAAATAGAGGATTATGAAGGACCTAAAGAACCCTGGGATGGAGCCAAAGAATAAGTACTGCAGTATGTGTAGCACATAGTAGCAAATGATGGTCAAGTTGCGCTTCACAGTGGGAGTGTCTTAAAGAGGGATGATTAAACAGAAGCTAAGCCTAGTTGCTGTATACAGTGCATAATTGCTTGAACGAAATGAACATCAGAAGGAAATCTTATCTCAAATGTCAGAAATATGCAACATAACACTGAGGGATCAATTGCACGAGTGGTTAAAGGGGCAAGGGCATCATTGTTGCATGCAGTGCAGAAAATGCACTTTCCTGCACTGTGTTCCAGCGTGAACCACCCCTTAGGGAGAGGGGGAGGGAAAAATCAATATGGTATATGGAAGAAAGGAAGGAGGGATCACTATTGTACATGGAAGGCAGGAAGAATGGATTACTACAGTACATGGAAGAAAGAAAGTATCACTATGGTACATGAAAGGCAGGATAGAAGGATCACTATGGTACATGCAAGGCAGGAAGGATCACTATGGTATATTGAAGAAAGGAAGGAGGGGTCACTATAGTACATGGAAGAAAGGAAGGAGGGATTACTATGGTACATGGAAGGCAGAAAGGATCACTATGGCACATAGAAGGCAGGAAGAACCAATATGGTACATGGAAGGCAGAAAGGACCAATATGGTACATGGAAGGCAGAAAGGACCAATATGGTACATGGAAAGCAGCACGGATCACTATCTTACATGGAAGGCAGGAAGGATCACTGTGGTATATAGATGAAAGGAAGGAGGGGTCACTATAGTACATGGAAGAAAGGATGGAGGGGTCACTATTGTACATGGAAGGAAGGATCACTATAGTACTTGCTCAGCGTCATATCCAGAGGTTGTCTTTGGGAAATAGACATATGAGTGCTGCCAGCATTGCTGCAGAGGTTGAAGGGGTGGGGGGGGGGGGGGTCAGCCTGATCACTATAGTATATGGAAGGCAGGAAGGAAGGATCACTATGGCATATGGAAGGCAGAAAGGATCACTATGGCACATGTAAGGCAGGAAGGATCAATATGGTACATGGAAGGCAGGAAGGATCACTATGGTACATGGAAAGCAGCAAGGATAACTATGGCACGTTAGGAAGGATCACTATGGCACTAGAGTGGGGCGAACAGTTCAAGCCGAGAAAACGTTCGGCCTGAACTTTGCCTGTGTGCCTGTTTGGCGAACCCCCAAATGTGTGGGGTGCACACAATGCACTGCATGCTGCACAGTTCATTCCAAACCCTGATTGGGCAAAGCTTTGTGAATAGCTGGTTGTTAATAGCCGGTTGTTAAGGAGCTGGTCGGGAAGCTGGTCGGAGTATCCTTAACGGATGAGCCATCAGCTGTTTATGGGCTTCCCTGCTGACAGCTGAACCCCATTTCTCTCAATAGAAAAATTATTTAAAAACCGGCACGGGGGTCCCCCCAATCTGTACAAGACCCTTTGGGTCCGGTATGGATTTTAAGCGGAACCCCACTCCAACATTTTTTTTAAAAATGGTGTGGGGTCCCCCCAAAATCCATACCAGACCCTTATCTGGGCATGCAGCCTGGCAGGCCAGGAAAGGGGGGATGAGCAAGTGCCCTCCCCCTCCTGAACCATATCAGGCCACATGCCCTCCACATTAAGAGGTGCTTTGGGGCAGGGGGCTCCACTGTTTGATGATTTACTTGCAACAAAGGCTAAACTGCTGACTGCAGGCTCTGCCATTTGACAGTTCTTATATAGGTAAGAGGTGGGGCCACCTGGTGACATCACCTGGTGGCACTGCCCCTTGTGACGTCACTGACCCAGCATGCACAGGTCGGAGACGTCACATGTTTTGGCGCAAACTGAACCCTAGTGTGTTTAGCTCAACTCTATATGGCACATGTTAGACAGGAAGGATCACTATGGCACATGGAGGGCAGGAAGGATCACTATGGCACATGCATAGTTGCCAACAGTCACGGATTAGCCGGGACATTCCCGGGATTCAAACCCTTTTCCCGGATTTATTTTGTCCCGGCCAATGTCCCGGCCAATCCGTTTTTTCCCGGTTTCCACGACTTTGGCCGCCGCGGGCCGACGCCATTTTAAAGAAGACCAAAACCAGGATGTAGTACAATAGAAAATAAAGCTGCTGCGGCGCCGCCCATACCCCGCGTCTCCCCGTGGGTGGGCGGCGCCGCAGCAGCTTTATCTTCTATTGTACTACATCCGTGTTTTGGCTGGCCGGCCGGCCACCCCCCCGCCACAGCTTAATTTTTTGTGCAGCCACGCGGTCGGCTCCGCCTCTATTTTGTTCCCCCTCGGGGAAGGGGAAACAGTAATGGCGGTCGAGACAGGAGACACCTGGTTAAGGGGGGACTCCGCTGGGGACGCCTGATGTAAGGGGGGACTCCGCTGGGGATGCCTGTTGTAAGGGGGGACTCCGCTGAGGACACCTGATGTAAGGAAGGACTCCGCTGGGGACGCCTGATGTAAGGGGGGACTCCACTGGGGACGCCTGATGTAAGGGGGGACTCCACTGGGGACGCCTGTTGTAAGGGGGGACTCCACTGGGGACGCCTGTTGTAAGGGGGGACTCCGCTGGGGACGCCTGATGTAAGGGGGGACTCTGCTGGGGACGCCTGATGTAAGGGGGGACTCCGCTGGGGACGCCTGATGTAAGGGGGGACTCCGCTGGGGACGCCTGTTGTAAGGGGGGACTCCGCTGAGGACACCTGATGTAAGGAAGGACTCCGCTGGGGACGCCTGACGCAAGGGGGGACTCCACTGGGGACGCCTGATGTAAGGGGGGACTCCGCTGGGGACGCCTGTTGTAAGGGGGGACTCCGCTGGGGACGCCTGTTGTAAGGGGGGACTCCGCTGGGGACGCCTGATGTAAGGGGGGACTCCGCTGGGGACGCCTGATGTAAGGGGGGACTCCGCTGGGGACGCCTGATGTAAGGGGGGACTCCACTGGGGACGCCTGATGTAAGGGGGGACTCCGCTGGGGACGCCTGATGTAAGGGGGGACTCCGCTGGGGACACCTGTTGTAAGGGGGGACTCCGCTGGGGACGCCTGTTGTAAGGGGGGACTCCGCTGGGGACGCCTGATGTAAGGGGGGACTCCGCTGGGGACGCCTGATGTAAGGGGGGACTCCGCTGGGGATGCCTGATGTAAGGGGGGACTCCGCTGGGGACACCTGATGTAAGGGGGGACTCCGCTGGGGACACCTGATGTAAGGGGGGACTCCACTGGGGACGCCTGTTGTAAGGGGGGACTCCGCTGGGGACGCCTGATGTAAGGGGGGACTCCACTGGGGACGCCTGATGTAAGGGGGGACTCCACTGGGGACGCCTGATGTAAGGGGGGACTCCACTGGGGATGCCTGATGTAAGGGGGGACTCCACTGGGGATGCCTGATGTAAGGGGGGACTCCACTGGGGACGCCTGATGTAAGGGGGGACTCCACTGGGGACGCCTGATGTAAGGGGGGACTCCACTGGGGACGCCTGATGTAAGGGGGGACTCCACTGGGGACGCCTGATGTAAGGGGGACTCCACTGGGGACGCCTGATGTAAGAGGGGACTCCGCTGGGGACGCCTGATGTAAGGGGGGACTCCGCTGGGGACGCCTGATGTAAGGGGGGACTCCACTGGGGACGCCTGATGTAAGGGGGGACTCCACTGGGGACGCCTGATGTAAGGGGGGACTCCACTGGGGACGCCTGATGTAAGGGGGGACTCCACTGGGGATGCCTGATGTAAGGGGGGACTCCACTGGGGATGCCTGATGTAAGGGGGGACTCCACTGGGGATGCCTGATGTAAGGGGGGACTCCGCTGGGGACGCCTGATGTAAGGGGGGACTCCGCTGGGGACACCTGATGTAAGGGGGGACTCCGCTGGGGACACCTGATGTAAGGGGGACTCCGCTGGGTACGCCTGATGTAAGGAAGGACTCCGCTGGTTAAAGCTGATGTAAGGACGGACTCCATTGGGGGCACCTGATGGCATCTGGTGGCAGGCGACGTGGCAGGTGACACACTTGGGGCTTACAGTGATTCGGCATTATGGTGAGTTGAATGATTTAATTTTATATTACAATGTAATAATAGAAATAATGCGCTTCAATCATCCTGACACCATAACAAACATGGTGTCGGGATGATTGAAGCGCCAACAGGTGTTTTGGAGTATCCTTATCTGCCAATTTTGTTACACATTACTATTGTGGTGTAGGATCTGGCTTCTTTATTTCTATTTCTTTCTCTCTCTTTCTCTCACCTCGGACTGTAGCCACACCCCTTTGAACCACGCCCATTTAAGCCACACCCACTATCGTGCGTAAACCACACCCATTTTTCGGCGCATTTTTCATTTCAGCATTACACGCCTACAAACGAATGCCCCGCCCCCTAATTATAGCAAGGCTCCGCCTCAATACAAAACAAGTGTCCCAGATGTTTTTTTTCCAATGTTGGCAACTATGCACATGGAAGGCAGGGAGGATAACTATGGCACATGAAAGGCAGGAAAAAGGGATCACTAGAGCACATGGAAGGCAGGGTGGATCACTAGGGATTCGCTGGACACCGGGATTTACTTGAAATCCCAGGACGGTTCATTGCGAATCCGGGACGGTTGGGAGGTATGACATTGTAATTCACAAACTACATTACAGATCCAAGCAATCTTACATAAGTGAAATCTCTGTGTAGCTTTCCTTCCACATCAATATATTCAGGAAGATACTTGCATCATATTACAAGCCAAACACAAGCAGCTGAAATTGTTACTTCCTTACTTTCTTGTGCACCAGCAGTGAGTTACATGTATTCCGCAGGACAGCATAAACTCCATCAAAAATACAAAAATATAAGATGCAGTCCTTGAATTCAAGTGCACCAGAGCTGTTGCTTCTAAGAGAAGTCCAGTATTTGAAATAAATAAATAATTATACTCACCTAGGTGGATGCAGCATCGATCCAATGCTGCATCTGTTCCCCACTGTCTCTGCAGTGATAACTGAGTGATCAAACACTGCTGATCACTCAGTTCTCCCCTCTGCTCTGGGCAGAGAGCTGTGACTGTCAGTTACCGGCTCTCTGCTCTCCCTTCCTGTGCTCATTGAAATGCTGGGTTGTGGAGGGGGTGGGAGGGGCTGTGAAGGGGTCTAGGTGGATCACTGAGGGGCTGAGCCAGCTGCCGGTCTAGGCTTTTGGGTGGATTCCGACTATACAGCGGATAAAATACTGTAAGTATTGAACACGTCACCATTTTTCTAGGTTAATATATTTCTAAAGGTGCTATTGACATAAAATTTTAACCACATGTTGATAACAACCCATGTAATCCATAAATACAAAGAAAACAAAACAAATTAGTTTAGAATTAAAGGTATGTGTAATAAAACGAATTGACACTGGGAAGAAGTATTGAAAACGCTAACTGAATTTATTTAATACTTCGTACAAAATCCTTTGTTGGTAATGACAGCTTCAAGATGCCTCCTGTGTAGTGGATATTTGAATTTAGGGGAAGCATCTGGGTGGTAGTGTAACCCAGATGCACTGACTGCTAGGGAATCCGAGACCCTTTTGTGGTTCTTGGAGGACTCTGGTGGTGTGAGGTTCCCTGGGGCCTACGGGTGGCGTTGTCGACCTGGCCGGAGTTGAACTCACGCCGCAAGACTGTGCCTTTTTGTCCTTTCCTGGCGCTGGTACAGCGGGACGGGGAACCTGCTGGAACGCAAAAGGAGAGGATATAAAAGGGGCGGATGCCCTGACCTTGGAGTTCAGAGTCGGAGGACGTGGCCGCACCCAGGCACCTTCAGCTTGGGTGCTGGCGTCCCGGAGTTACGGGCCCAGGTGCCCTTGACCTGGCCGGAGCGAGAGATGGAGTCCATCTCAGGCACCTTTAGCCTGGGGTGAGGTACTATGGCGGATGCCTGGGGCTCAGTACCTTCGACTGAGTTCCACGAGGGTGGAGGAATGCGAGGGGGCCCTAACTCTTTGGGTGCCCGTGTCTGAGTTTGTGAGGACTGGTGAGCGGAACTTCTCTGGAGAGTCCGGCGCAGCATTGCTGGTGACAGAGAGGCCTCCGGTGACTCCCTTGGACGGATATCCTTCCCCTGACAGGGGCCGTGCTAGCGAAGGTAATTCATGTTCTACCTCATATAGTCAGTGGCAGTGACTATTTGCCATTGGTGACACTACAGTGGTTAGTGATACTGTGAAGGATTGTGCCTCGACCTACTCCCATTAATACTGAACTGTTGTAAAGGTCCCAACTTGACTGTGCTGTATGTTTATTCGCTAAGAAGAATAAAACTGTGTTGGACCCTATTCAGTGTGTGGAACTCTGGTTACTTGGAGCAAAGGGGAGTGAATCCGAGGAAAGGATCTGACCCTAGGACACCTACACAAAGCCCGATCTTTCTGGCCTTCACCTCCTTCACTATGGAGGACATGGGCCGTGGTGTATCTCATCCCTCCCCCCGATACTAACACCCCTAGACAGAGACAGACAAGCCGAGAATGAGAAGGGGTGAGGTCGCTACACCTGTATGGAGAAACTAGTCGCATGCATTGCTCAGGTGTGATTTTGGCCCATTCTTACACACAAACAATCTTAAAATCTTGAGGGTTCCGTGGGCCTCTTCTATGAACTCTGAACTTTAGTTCTTTCCACAGATTTTCTATTTGATTTAAGTCAGATGATCGGCTTGGCCATTCTTGCAGCTTTATTTTCTTTCTTTGAAACAGATTGAGAGTTTGCTTGGCTTTGTGTTTGGGATCATTGTCTTGCTGAAATGTCCACCCTTGTTTCATCTTCATAATCGTGGTAGATGGCAACATATTTCCATTCCTTCTTCCTTCAATGATATGAAGTTTGCCAGTACTTTTAATAATAGAACACTCACTTCCCCAGGATTCAGCCAGGTCCTCGCCTGGCCGGTTTCTTCACTGGGTTTCGGTCCCTGGTGCTGGCATACTAACTGTGGGCAGCCAGCTGTGACTGCATGCGGCTTCACAGCAAACTGCTCACTGGTTTATTTGATTGGTCCGGGAGCTTTCTGGGACCTGTGACATGTCCCAGAAGGCTGCAGGGGAAGGAGGCGGGCAGAACTTCCGCTCGGCGATCTGACCAGAAGTGGGGGAGACCCACCCCCTCCCCCCAAAAAAAATTATGTCCCAAATGTTGAGGGAGAGGAATGAAGGAGGAAGAGAGAACTTTCCCTTTAGGGTGAAGTTCCGCTTCAACTCCATTTCATTGAGAGTTGACAGTGGTAATGATCCTACATGTCTCCTCCTGATGTTCATCTTGCTTTTCTTTCAGCAGCTCATGTTGTTCCACCATACAGGCTTAATTAGACTCTTGCTGAATCTTACATATGTAGCACATGGACCCTTTTCCCTTGCTTTGGCTCAATTTCAGGAAAAAAGCACACCGTACTATATGCCCGTACCCTCCTGGATGAGGAGGTTAAGCGGTGTTATGTATTTGGTTCCCACAGCTAGGTTCTTCCATCAGTTGGTTCTCGTCTACTAGGATATAGGGACAAGTCTCTGTTTTCCCCCCAGTGAGTGAATGAGTGAGTGAAAAACTTGTATAGCGCTAACAAATGCGAACTAAATCGCCTCAAGGCGCTTAGCATCCAGTAGCTTCATGATCCATCAGAAGAGGTGGGTCTTAAGTTTTTTCCTAAAGGCCCGATGGTTTTCTTCCATACGGATATCCGTGGGTAGCGCGTTCCATAGCCATGGTCCTTGGACTGCAAATCTTCGTTCTCCCTCTGATTTGTAGCCAAATTTGGGGATGTGAAGGAGGTTTTGGTTTGTTGATCGGAGAGTGCGTTTGGGGGTGTAATGCTTTATCTTCTCGCATAAATATTGCGGAGCAATTCCTTGTGTGCACTTGTGGGTGAGGCAGAGGGTCTTGAATGTGACCCGATCCTTTACGGCTAACCAATGAAGGGTCCTCAGTAGGCTTGTGCAATTCGTTTCGTAACGAATCAAAATTCGTCCGAATTTAGCAACTTTCGGACATTCGGAAGCATTCGAATTTCCGAACAGAGCAATTACGAATAAAACCGAATCTGAAATAAATTATACCGCAAAATAGCGAATGCCCGAAGGTCTTCGGCATAATTCGTTATGAAAAAAGTTACGAATGTACGAATCCATTCGAAGCACAATAACACTCGCTCTGCTCTCTGCTTCTCCCTCACCATGCTGAACTCCCTCTCAAAATGGTGTACAGGGGCGGAGGCTATAGCCGCATGAAAAAACGAAAGTAAAATACGAGATTTCAAATCCATTCGAAGCACAATAACACTCACTCTGCTCTGCTCTCTGCTTCTCCCTCACCGTGCTGAACCCTCTCAAAATGGTGTACAGGGGCGGAGCCTATAGCCGCATGTAAAAAACGAAAGTAAAATACGAGATTTCGAATCGTTACAAATAACCGCTATGTATTTAGAAAAGTACAAATCCATTCGAAGCACATTAGGCATAATAGGCAGCGTCGTTGTGAGAGAGACACGGAAAATTACGAATCAACGAACCCAAAAAAAGTTACGAAAGTAGGAGTTGTGTCCAGAATCAACGAAAAACAACGTACTCTACCGAAAGTACGAATTATAAAGCAACAAAAAATTCAACGAAAAATGTCGCTTGCAAAAATACGAATGAGTCCGAACACGAAAAATCCCGTCTAGCAAAATTACGAATGATTACGAATCAACAGGACCGGAAAGAAACGAACCGAAACGGAACGAATTTTTCCGTTGTGCACAAGTCTAGTCCTCAGTGCAGGGGTGATGGATTCCCAGGTTTTTTTTCCTGTTATCAGTCTGGCTGCCGTGTTCTGGACGACTTGTAGGCGTGACATTTGGTATTTGGGTAGTCCGAGGTAGAGGGAGTTTGCGTAGTCGAGTTGGGAGTTGATAATTGATCCAACTACTACTGCTGTGTCCTCTTCTGGGATGAAGGGAATGAGTCTACGCAGCAGGCGGAGGAGATAATGAGATCCGCTGATTACTGATCCTATTTGAGCGTCCATCGACATCTCCGAGTCAAAGATGACTCCGAGACTTTTGACTTTGGTGCTCGGGGTGATGGTCTGTCCGAGAATGGTGGGTAGGGATGAGCTTTGTGTTCGAGTCGAACATACGTTCGACTCGAACATCGGCTGTTCGATCGTTCGACGAAGATCGAACGATTTGGGCCGTTCGCGCCAAATTCGAGTGACGCGAACGGCCCACAATGCACTACGCCATCGCAGTGTCATCCAGGCGCTGCGATTGGCCAAGCATGCACTGTGACCCCGCATGCTTGGCCAATCACAGCGCCGGCAGCGAGGAGAGCAATGATTGGCCACAGGCAGGATGCCTGTGGCCAATTATTGCTGAGGGTGTTTAGTACACGCCCCACACTATAAAAGGCCGCCAGCACGGCGGCCTAGTGTAGTGTGTTCCGGAGCAGGGAAAGAGCAGCATAGGCAGGGACAGTGACATTTATTTCTTTCTTGCTTAACCTGGATTCCTTTAGTTTAGGGAAAGAGAAGGATAGGTAGGGAGAGTGTCAGTGTGTTTTACTGTTCGAGTCCTTGTTTCTAGGGACAGGGAAGGACAGTGAGTGAATTCTCCTTGTGCTATAGTGTGCTTTAAAAAAACATTTTTTCTAGGGACAGAAAACTCTAGGTAGGGAGAGTGTCAGTTTCTTTCACTGTGCAAGTCCTTGTTTCTAGGGACAGGGAAGGACAGTGAGTGAATTCTCCTTGTGCTATAGTGTGCTTTAAAAAAACATTTTTTCTAGGGACAGAAAACTCTAGGTAGGGAGAGTGTCAGTTTCTTTCACTGTGCAAGTCCTTGTTTCTAGGGACAGGGAAGGACAGTGAGTGAATTCTCCTTGTGCTATAGTGTGCTTTAAAAAAACATTTTTTCTAGGGACAGAAAACTCTAGGTAGGGAGAGTGTCAGTTTCTTTCACTGTGCAAGTCCTTGTTTCTAGGGACAGGGAAGGACAGTGAGTGAATTCTCCTTGTGCTATAGTGTGCTTTAAAAAAACATTTTTTCTAGGGACAGAAAACTCTAGGTAGGGAGAGTGTCAGTTTCTTTCACTGTGCAAGTCCTTGTTTCTAGGGACAGGGAAGGACAGTGAGTGAATTCTCCTTGTGCTATAGTGTGCTTTAAAAAAACATTTTTTCTAGGGACAGAAAACTCTAGGTAGGGAGAGTGTCAGTTTCTTTCACTGTGCAAGTCCTTGTTTCTAGGGACAGGGAAGGACAGTGAGTGAATTCTCCTTGTGCTATAGTGTGCTTTAAAAAAACATTTTTTCTAGGGACAGAAAACTCTAGGTAGGGAGAGTGTCAGTTTCTTTCACTGTGCAAGTCCTTGTTTCTAGGGACAGGGAAGGACAGTGAGTGAATTCTCCTTGTGCTATAGTGTGCTTTAAAAAAACATTTTTTCTAGGGACAGAAAACTCTAGGTAGGGAGAGTGTCAGTTTCTTTCACTGTGCAAGTCCTTGTTTCTAGGGACAGGGAAGGACAGTGAGTGAATTCTCCTTGTGCTATAGTGTGCTTTAAAAAAACATTTTTTCTAGGGACAGAAAACTCTAGGTAGGGAGAGTGTCAGTTTCTTTCACTGTGCAAGTCCTTGTTTCTAGGGACAGGGAAGGACAGTGAGTGAATTCTCCTTGTGCTATAGTGTGCTTTAAAAAAACATTTTTTCTAGGGACAGAAAACTCTAGGTAGGGAGAGTGTCAGTTTCTTTCACTGTGCAAGTCCTTGTTTCTAGGGACAGGGAAGGACAGTGAGTGAATTCTCCTTGTGCTATAGTGTGCTTTAAAAAAACATTTTTTCTAGGGACAGAAAACTCTAGGTAGGGAGAGTGTCAGTTTCTTTCACTGTGCAAGTCCTTGTTTCTAGGGACAGGGAAGGACAGTGAGTGAATTCTCCTTGTGCTATAGTGTGCTTTAAAAAAACATTTTTTCTAGGGACAGAAAACTCTAGGTAGGGAGAGTGTCAGTTTCTTTCACTGTGCAAGTCCTTGTTTCTAGGGACAGGGAAGGACAGTGAGTGAATTCTCCTTGTGCTATAGTGTGCTTTAAAAAAACATTTTTTCTAGGGACAGAAAACTCTAGGTAGGGAGAGTGTCAGTTTCTTTCACTGTGCAAGTCCTTGTTTCTAGGGACAGGGAAGGACAGTGAGTGAATTCTCCTTGTGCTATAGTGTGCTTTAAAAAAACATTTTTTCTAGGGACAGAAAACTCTAGGTAGGGAGAGTGTCAGTTTCTTTCACTGTGCAAGTCCTTGTTTCTAGGGACAGGGAAGGACAGTGAGTGAATTCTCCTTGTGCTATAGTGTGCTTTAAAAAAACATTTTTTCTAGGGACAGAAAACTCTAGGTAGGGAGAGTGTCAGTTTCTTTCACTGTGCAAGTCCTTGTTTCTAGGGACAGGGAAGGACAGTGAGTGAATTCTCCTTGTGCTATAGTGTGCTTTAAAAAAACATTTTTTCTAGGGACAGAAAACTCTAGGTAGGGAGAGTGTCAGTTTCTTTCACTGTGCAAGTCCTTGTTTCTAGGGACAGGGAAGGACAGTGAGTGAATTCTCCTTGTGCTATAGTGTGCTTTAAAAAAACATTTTTTCTAGGGACAGAAAACTCTAGGTAGGGAGAGTGTCAGTTTCTTTCACTGTGCAAGTCCTTGTTTCTAGGGACAGGGAAGGACAGTGAGTGAATTCTCCTTGTGCTATAGTGTGCTTTAAAAAAACATTTTTTCTAGGGACAGAAAACTCTAGGTAGGGAGAGTGTCAGTTTCTTTCACTGTGCAAGTCCTTGTTTCTAGGGACAGGGAAGGACAGTGAGTGAATTCTCCTTGTGCTATAGTGTGCTTTAAAAAAACATTTTTTCTAGGGACAGAAAACTCTAGGTAGGGAGAGTGTCAGTTTCTTTCACTGTGCAAGTCCTTGTTTCTAGGGACAGGGAAGGACAGTGAGTGAATTCTCCTTGTGCTATAGTGTGCTTTAAAAAAACATTTTTTCTAGGGACAGAAAACTCTAGGTAGGGAGAGTGTCAGTTTCTTTCACTGTGCAAGTCCTTGTTTCTAGGGACAGGGAAGGACAGTGAGTGAATTCTCCTTGTGCTATAGTGTGCTTTAAAAAAACATTTTTTCTAGGGACAGAAAACTCTAGGTAGGGAGAGTGTCAGTTTCTTTCACTGTGCAAGTCCTTGTTTCTAGGGACAGGGAAGGACAGTGAGTGAATTCTCCTTGTGCTATAGTGTGCTTTAAAAAAACATTTTTTCTAGGGACAGAAAACTCTAGGTAGGGAGAGTGTCAGTTTCTTTCACTGTGCAAGTCCTTGTTTCTAGGGACAGGGAAGGACAGTGAGTGAATTCTCCTTGTGCTATAGTGTGCTTTAAAAAAACATTTTTTCTAGGGACAGAAAACTCTAGGTAGGGAGAGTGTCAGTTTCTTTCACTGTGCAAGTCCTTGTTTCTAGGGACAGGGAAGGACAGTGAGTGAATTCTCCTTGTGCTATAGTGTGCTTTAAAAAAACATTTTTTCTAGGGACAGAAAACTCTAGGTAGGGAGAGTGTCAGTTTCTTTCACTGTGCAAGTCCTTGTTTCTAGGGACAGGGAAGGACAGTGAGTGAATTCTCCTTGTGCTATAGTGTGCTTTAAAAAAACATTTTTTCTAGGGACAGAAAACTCTAGGTAGGGAGAGTGTCAGTTTCTTTCACTGTGCGAGTCCTTGTTTCTAGGGACAAAGAAGGAAAGTGAGGGGAATTCTCCTTGTGCTATAGTGTGCTAAAGCATTCCTCATCAACCATCTTTGAAATCCTTGTTTTTTGGACAGTCAGGGAAATTGTCGTTGTGCTATTCTGTGCAAAAGCAATCATCCTCAACCATATTTAGAAATCCTTAAGTAAAGGGACAGAGAAGGACACCTGAAGGTAGCCCTTATTGCTTTTTTCCCATCTCCCTGCAGGCCATCTATTAGAATGTCTGGAAGGCAAACAAGGAGAGGCAGACAGTCAGGAGGCAATAAAAGAGGGCAAGCAGGCTCTGTGTCTGGGGGCAACAGTGCTGGTCGTGGACGCGGTGCATTGTCATCAGCACATGGCCATGGGACACGCTTGTCCTTCTTTTTGGCAGCTGGACATGTTGAGCCACATCATGCCGAAGACTTGGTAGAGTGGATGACCAAGCCCTCCTCCTCCTCCTCATCCTCTCTCACCCAGGCTCAGGGTACTGGCAAAGCAGCTGCCAAAGCGTCCTCTTCCCTGGTATCAATGTCAGACTCATCATCAGTCACTCCTTCCCTAGACCCACCATGTCCTCCTCCTGAGGAGTCCCCCGAACTGTTTGAGCACAGTGTTGGGTACATGCTCCAGGAGGATGCCCAGCGTTTCGAAGGGTCTGATGATGAAACCCAGCTACAGGAAGGCAGTAGGGTGAGAGCAGACAGAGGGGATGCTCAAGAAGGACACCAATCTGGCAGTCATGTTCCAGCAGCTGCAGCATACTGCCAGATTGGCTCCAGTGATGAGGAGGGAGGGGATGATGAGGTCACTGACTCCACGTGGGTGCCTAATAGGAGAGAGGAGGAGGAGGAGGATGAGGAGGAGGCACATCTCCAACGAGGCAGGATGCCCTTTGGTGGCCAGCGTAAGGGCAGTACACCGACGGAATCACACCGCAGAGCTCCGCCTGTGCAGGGCGCTGCCTCTGCCCGTCATTCAAAAAGTTCCTTGGTGTGGGCCTTTTTTGAGGCTAGTGCATCAGATCGCACAGCTGCTGTTTGCAACATATGTCTCAAGCGTATATCGTGTGGCCAAAACATCAGCCGCTTGGGTACCACATGCCTGACCAGACATATGTTGACCTGCCATGCAGCTCGTTGGCAAGCCTACCTCAAAGACCCACACCAAAGAACAAAGCGGACCTCTCCTTGCACCGCATCAGCTGGGATCTCCAACCCCACTATAACTTCAGTCCTCTCTGAAACATGCACTGAGAGGAATGAAGGTGTAGAATTAGGTGTGTCACAGCCAAGTACTTGCGGCCACTCTGCTAGCAGTACACCGACGTCCGATTCTAGCAGGCAAATTTCCCTGCCCCAGCTGCTGGACCGTCGAAAGAAGTTCACTCCCAGCCATCCACATGCCCAGCGGTTGAATGCTAGCTTGGCTAAATTGCTAGCGCTTCAACTGCTGCCTTTTCAGTTGGTAGACTCGGCCCCCTTCCGTGAGTTTGTGCAATGTGCGGTTCCTCAGTGGCAGGTTCCCAAACGCCACTTTTTCTCACGGAAGGCTATTCCGGCTCTCTACCGGCATGTGGAAGGCAATGTCTTGGCCTCGCTGGACAGGGCGGTCAGCGGTAAGGTGCATATTACCGCTGACTCATGGTCCAGCAGGCATGGACAGGGACGTTACCTTTCTTTCACGGCCCATTGGGTCACTCTTTTGGCAGCTGGGAAGGATGCAGGACAAGGTGCAGTAGTGTTGGAGGTTGTCCCACCGCCACGCCTCCAAAATGCTACTACTGGTTGTGACACACCTCTCTCCTCCACCCCCTCCTCTTCTTCTTCCTCCATGGCCTCTTCCTGTGGTTTGTCCTATGAACCAGCGGTGCTCCGTAGCCGTTCACGGGGCTACGCAAGTACGCAGGCAAAAAGATGCCATGCCGTGCTTGCGCTGGTGTGTTTGGGGGACAGAAGCCACACTGGGGCAGAGGTCCTGTCTGCTCTGCAGGACCAGGCCGAGAGGTGGTTGACGCCACGCCAGCTTAAGCCAGGAATGGTGGTTTGCGACAATGGCACCAACCTCCTCTCCGCCCTTCGACAGGGACAACTGACCCATGTGCCCTGTGTGGCTCACGTCCTTAACCTGGTGGTGCAGCGGTTCTTGGGCAGGTACCCGGGCTTACAGGATGTCCTGAGGCAGGCCAGGAAAGTCTGTGTGCATTTCCGCAGATCTTATAATGCCAGTGCTCGCCTGGCTGAGCTGCAAAAGGAGTTGAACCTGCCCAAGAACCGCCTTATATGTGACATGCCCACCAGGTGGAACTCAACGTTGGCCATGCTGCAGCGGCTGCACACGCAGCAGAGGGCCATCAATGAGTACCTGTGCGACTACGGCACCAGGACAGGGTCAGGGGAGCTTGGTTTTTTTTCTCCACGCCAGTGGGGCATGATCAGGGATGCATGCACTGTCCTGGCACCATTTGAGGAGGCCACGAGGATGGTGAGCAGTGACAGTGCATGCATCAGTGACACTGTACCTCTTGTCCACCTGTTGGAGCACACGCTGCGTGGAATAATGGACAGGGCACTTGAGGCAGAACAGAGGCAGGAAGAGGAGGACTTCCTTGCCTCTCAAGGCCCCCTTTACCCAGACAGTGTTCCTTCTGTCCCACCCATCGCACAGGAAGAGGAGGAGGAGGAGGAGGAGGATTGTGTCAGCATGGAGGTGGAGGCTGGCACTCAGCATCATCAGCAGCAGTCTTTTAGGGATGATTTACAGTCCCAAGAAACCAGTGGACTTGTACGTGGCTGGGAGGAGGTGACTGCGGATCATGTCGTCCTTAGTGACCCAGAGGACTCCGGAGCGAATGCCTCAGCAAACCTACGCTGCATGGCCTCCCTGATCCTGCAAAGTCTGCGGAAGGATCCTCGTATTCTTCGGATCAAGGAGAGGGACCATTACTGGCTGGCCACTCTCCTTGATCCACGGTACAAGGGTAAGGTTGCGGACCTTATGTTACCGTCGCAGAGGGAGCAGAGGATGAGACAACTCCGGGAGGCCTTGCAGAAAGGTCTGTGCAACGCGTTCCCAGAGACTGGGAGGTTACAAACTCCTGGTCCTGGACAACGAGTTGCTGAGGCTTCGGCCAGTCAAAGAAGGAGCGGTGGGGAAGGTGGCCGTCTGACCGATGCGTTCAGACAATTCTTTAGTCCGCAGCCCCAAAGTATGATCGGTTCCAGCAACCATCGCCAGCGTCTGATAAACATGGTGCAGGAATATCTAGGGGCAAGGTCAGACTTGGACACCTTCCCCACCGAAAATCCTCTGGCTTACTGGGTCTTGAGGATGGATCACTGGCCAGAGCTTGCACAGTATGCAATTGAGCTACTGGCCTGTCCTGCATCCAGCGTTCTTTCGGAACGCACATTCAGTGCTGCTGGAGGATTTGTCACGGATCACAGGGTGCGCCTGTCCACCGACTCGGTTGATCGACTGACTTTCATCAAGATGAACCAGTCTTGGATCACCACCAGCTACCACACACCTGATGCTGATATAATAGACTAATTGATTTTAACATGTCACATCCCTTCAAGACTGATGCTGATGCTGAGTGCCTGTGCTGTTATGTTGACTGGCTATCCTCCTCCTCCGAGTCCTCAATGATACGATTGATGATGATAGCTTGGAAGATCATTTTTGTTTATGGGTGCCGCCACCAGTGGCTAAGGCCCAATTTTTCAGCCCCTGTTTTACAGGGGCGTGTAATTACAATTTTTTTTAGCAATAATTTGCCATAGGGCTCATTGCTGTGCTCCAAGTACAGTATCTGTGAGGGGTTGGAGTGTTGTGGCACCAGTGCCTAAGGCCCAATTTTTCAGCCCCTGTTTAACAGGGGCGTGTCATTACAATTTTTGAAGCAATACTTTGCAACAGGGCTCATTGCTGTGCTCCAAGTACAGTATCTGTGAGGGGTTGTAGTGTTGTGCCACCAGTGCCTAAGGCCCAATTTTTCAGCCCCTGTTTAACAGGGGCGTGTCATTACAATTTTTGAAGCAATACTTTGCAACAGGGCTCATTGCTGTGCTCCAAGTACAGTATCTGTGAGGGGTTGTAGTGTTGTGCCACCAGTGCCTAAGGCCCAATTTTTCAGCCCCTGTTCAACAGGGGCATGCAATTACAATTCTTGATGTAATAATTCACAGCAGGGCCCATTGCTGCACCCACCAAGAGTAACTCTGAGGGCTTACAGTGTTGTGGCAACGCCACCACCACCACCACCACCACCACGAAAGGCCCAATTTTTCAGCCCCTGTTCAAAAGGGGCATGTAATTACAATTCTTGATCTAATAATTCACAGCAGGGCCCATTCCTGCACCCACCAAGAGTAACTCTGAGGGCTTACAGTGTTGTGGCAACACCACCACCACCACCACCACCACGAAAGGCCCAATTTTTCAGCCCCTGTTCAACAGGGGCATGCAATTACAATTCTTGATCTAATAATTCACAGCAGGGCCCATTGCTGCACCCACCAAGAGTAACTGTCAGGGCTTACAGTGTTGTGGCACCAGCACCACCATCAAAGCCCCAATTTTTACTACCACTGTTCAACAATTATATGTAATTAAAATTCCTGATATAATAGTTGACAGCAGGGCGTTCCAGCACCAACCAAGAGTAACTGTGAGTGCTTACAGTGTTGTGCCAACACCAACAACTAAGGGGCCTATTTCTGCAGAGTATATACGGCAGGTCCCTACTTTCAAACATCCAACTTACAAACGACTCCTACTTGCAAACGCAAGAAGACAACAGGAAGTGAGAGGAAATCTACCCCTAGGAAGGAAAATTCTCTCCTGTAAGAATAAATATGGGAGAAAGGTGTCTCCTCTGTACTGATGCTTTATCAGCAATCCTTGTTTCAAGAAAAACACCACATTTCAAAAACAGTTGACATTGGGACGGAAAGTGAGGTGAAATGTTCTGAACAGGGGCACAGACAGCAAAACAAATGTTACAGGGGTGATAACCCTTACCTATGTTTTCCAAAAAGTTTAAAAATAGATTTTTGGGCTGGAGCTACACTTCAACAATGTACCTGTTCAAAATTACAAACAGATTCTACATAAGAACAAACCTACAGTCCCTGTCTTGTATGCACCGCCTGTATACGGCTGTTCAGAGTATATAGGGCCTTTTTTATTTTATGTGCGGGGTTCCCCTTAATATCCATACAAGACCCAAAGGGGCTGGTAATGGGCTGGGGTAGGGGGGGGGGTCATGGGGTAGCTATGCCATTTTTCTTAAAGATTTTCATCCATATTACCGGGACCAGACATTACATTAAAGCCGCAAGCAGTTTTAAATGGCTTTTTTTTCCTTTAGAAGTGTCATTTTGTGCAGGGACAGTTCTAAACACGGGAAACACGTGGCACTTCACAGGCATACTTTAGACACCCCCCAGGTACGATATTTAAAGGAATATTTGACTTTTTTTTTTCAGTTTATGCATCATTAAAATGACTGCTCCCGAAAAACGACCGTTTTTAAAACTTCTTTTTGCATTGATACATGTCCCCTGGTGCAGAACCCGGGTTCCCAAACCCTTTTTAGGACAATAACATGCATAATAGTTGTTATAATTAGCACTTTAGAATTCGAACGTTCGCATCCATTGTATTTAATAGGGTTCTAATGTTCGTACGAACTTTCGGTCCGTTCGCGGGTTCTGGTGCGAACCGAACCCGGGGGTGTTCGGCTCATCACTAATGGTGGGTGGTGTCCAAGAGGTTTTAGTTTTTGTCTTTCGGTTAGCGTGGAGGAGAAGCAGTTCTGTTTTGGATCCGTTGAGTTTAAGTGAACTCTCAGTCATCCAATCATCGATCAATGTGAGGCACTTTTCCAATCCGTGATATTGGTCTTTTTTTCCAGTGATACGAAAGTAGAGTTGGGTGTCGTCCACGTATGAGTGGTAGCATAAGTCCTGTTTGCTAATGATTTTTAGGAGTGGGCGGAGGTAGATGTTAAAGAAAAGGGGTGACAGTGGTGATCCTTGAGGGACTCCGCAAGAAATTGCGCGAGTTTCAGAGGTGAAGGCACCTAATTTCACTGTCTGAGAACGATTCTCAAGAAAGGAAGCGAACCAAGGAAGGTCAGGGTCTGCGACTCCTGCTACTTCTTTAAGACGAATGAGTAGAGTTTTGTGGTCTACTGTGTCGAACGCTGCACTGAGGTCCAGCAGCACCAGGAGACATGATTCTCCGTCATCTGCGGCTTCGAGGACGTCATCCCATATTTTGAGAAGTGCCGTTTCTGTGCCATGGCCTGGGCGGAAGCCTGATTGTAGTGGATCCAAGAGTTTGTAAGTGTCCAAATGGCCTTGTAGCTGTTGTACTACCGCTTTCTCCATGATCTTGGAAATGGTGTTGAGGCTTGTTACCGGTCTGCGGTAATTTGGGTCCTTAGGGTCAAGATTGGGTTTCTTTAGGAGGGGTTTGATTATACCTTGCTTGAGGGAGTTCGGAACCAAACCTTCTTTGAATGATAGATTTACGATGTGTGTAATGGTAGGAGCTAAAATGTCGGTACATTCTTTCAGGAGTTTTGTGGGAATTATGTCATTTGACGATGTAGTGTCTCTGAGGCTTCTGATGATGTTTTTGGTGGTGTCAATGGTGATCGGGACCAACGAAAATTTTGCTAGTTGTATAATGTTCGTATTGATTTTCTCTGTTTGCTTTGGCTGTGTGAAGTTGGTTGTTTTCTGTTGAATTATTTCCCGAATATTTTCGATTTTGTCAATAAAAAAATCCGATAGCTCATTGCAGAACTCTTGGGTTTCGTTTGCTGGAGGCTCTAGACAGGTAGGGTTCATGGTCCGAGTGACTAGTTTGAAGAGTTCAATATCCACACCACTTCAAACTCCAACGTTGAATTTATTTTCTCAATGTTCAGTAGATAGGAAAGGGTGGAAGAGAGAGGACAGCAAGGTTTGGGAGGTTAGTCCAGGCACAATGGATAGCACAATCACTACTCTATCCCCGAGTAGGTTTAGCTCACCTGGATAGTCTCCTACAAAGTGGATCCTAGCAGCCGAAGTGATGCTCGGACGTTTGATCAAGTTCTTTTCCTAGATGCGTTTGGGAGACTCTCTGCCACAGAATCTATCAGACCCCGAACCTCTTAGCTTCTGGATACTTAAGGACAGGTGCCAGCAGCAGCACATTACTAGGCCCTTGGTGGATAGGAGAGTCCCTCCAGAGAGTTACCGGGCCCCTTCCTTCACTGTGAACTCTCACCGGTCCGTCAGAAAGGTCCTCCCCTGGCCTCCTCTTCTTAGAAGCGGGCTCTCTCGCGAGAGACACCCTGGGACTTCTCCTCCGCGAAGCGGGCTCCAGCTAAAGGTGCTGGGCCCAGTGTTGAAGATGCAGCCCCAGGACTAAAGGTGCCTGGGACTGATGCACACTTGGCCCCATGGCCTGGAGGGCCACGCACTTGGACTCCGACTCCTCTAAAGACCCCTCCCAGGCGGCGTCTGCCCCTTATGTATCCTCTACCGGCCTGCACAGCAGGTCGACCACACCCACTGTACCGCTGCCAAGAGAGGACACCCTAAGGCACAGCACTAATACCAGTGGTTCAACCCTGACCCATTATGGCAGTGCCACCTATAGGCCACAGGGAACTGCACACCAGTATACCATCCTGGAAATAAAACAGCACAACCTATAAATTGAGAATGGTCTGAGCCTAACTACTATCTCAGACCAGCCCCTAAATTTGGGTATATAGCACCCCTAAATGGGATGGGCGCTACACATAGTTAGTGGAGTTGAAAAAAAGACACAAAATCCTAGTTCAGCCAATAGAAAATAAAAAAATAAATAAATAGAAAACCTCCATATAGAGAACTCTATAACCACAGTTGATCCAAAGAATGGCAAAAATCCATGGTGATCATATTCCCCGTTAATCACCTCTTCCAAAGGGAGAATGAATATAGTCCAGCTAATATTTCTTCATAGCTGAGGTCCTTCATGCCTCTTATCAATTTGTTTAACTTTTTTTGCACTCTCTTCAATGCAGAGAAGGGCAACCAAATGGGACAAGTAGAAGAACCAGAAAAATACCAGTGGCTTCTTAGGGAGTTAGAGCTACAAAAGCTTGTTAAGTCCCCAGAATGAGTATGATATAATCAGAAACCTTGAGCATGAGTTTTAATGGTCCAGATGGAGCTTATCTGTAAGCAAAATAAATCAATGTAATACACCCTCTCCTTTGTGAATGATCCTCTTTTTCTTAAAGTAGAACTATGGGCAAAACTTTTTTTCCATTTTGGATAGAGCAAGAGAGGGTTAAAACCCATGTCAGATTTGTTTTTCACCATCTCTGTCCCATTGCAGAGATTTCCCTTCACTTCCTGTAACATAGCTAAACAGGAAGTGAGAGGAAATCCCTACAAATTAAAGCAATTTCTTGGGGACCCCTTGATCACCAGAACAAGTGAACCAATAGGAAGATTTCCCTTTTCTGGGGACAACTGAAAATTTGGGATTTTCTTTTACTTTAACGTGAAGTATTAATGGTAAACAAAAGACAAATATAGAAGGTGAATCTCCTTAATGGGAGCACAGACAGAAATAAAAACCTGACAGGTGTTCTAATCCCTCTTCACTCTAAAAAAAGTTTTGCCTTTATTTATACTTTAACCGCTTCCAGACCGCCCACCGCACATTTACTGTGCTCAAAACAACGTACCTGTACGTTGTTTCCTCTCTGGGGTCTCGGGCGCGCGTGCGCCGCCGGCAACCCACTTGTGTCCAATCACAGCGGGAGCCAATCAGCGGGTCCAGTGGCCGCAATGCCTGCTGGGACCCATCAATCATTTGCTGGAGAGGCAGAACAGCGGTCTACCTATGTAAACAAGGCAGACCACCATTCTGTCAGAGAGGAATAGAGAGATCTTCTGTTCCTCCAGTTAAACCATCCCCCCACACAGTTAGAAAGCACTCCCTAGGAGCACATTTTACCCCCTTGATCGCCCACTGATGTTAACCCCTTCTCTGCCAGTGCCATTAGTACAGTGAGTGCCTTTTTTTTGCACTGATCACTGTATTAGTGTCACTGGTCCCCAAAAAAGTGTCACTTAGTGTCCGATTTGTCCGCCGCAATGTCGCAGTACCGCTAAAAATCGCTGAACGCCACAATTACTAGTAGATATGTGCACTGCCGAAAAATTTGTTTTCGTTTTAGTTTTTTTCGCTTTTTTTGGAAATTCTGGAAATTAGTTGTTTTCGTTTTTTTTGCTTTTTTCGGAAATTCGGAATTCCGAATTTCAGAATTTCCAAAAAAACGAATAAAACTAAAACACCTAATAAAGACCCAACAGACTGTGCCAATTACAGACCGATATCCCTACTTAACCTTGACTTGAAATTGCACGCAAAAATACTAGCAAACCGACTAAGACCTTTACTGAATCAACTAATAGGACCAGAACAGGTGGGATTCATGCCTGGCAGGGAAGCCAAAGATAATGTGATAAAAGCTATAAACCTTATACATAAAACACACATAGGCATGCTATTATCAACTGATGCAGTGAAGGCCTTCGACCGAGTGTCGTGGGACTTCCTATTTGCCACATGCTCCCATATAGGTCTAAAAACACATATGCTAACTTGGATAAAGGCCTTATACCACAACCCGACAGCCCAGATCAAAATAAATGGTACACTATCTGACAAAGTAAGAAATCAAAATGGGACTAGACAGGGATGCCCATTATCACCCCTGCTATTCATTGTCACCCTGGAACCACTAATCCGCACTATAAATAAACTACCTGACATTCATGGTTTCAATGTCAATGACAAAATATATAAATGCGCAGCATACGTGGACGATTTACTGTTTTTTATATCCCAACCACATATCACCATGCCCAACTTATGTAACGTATTCTCCCAATATAGCTATATATCAAATTTCTAAATTAATTACAATAAATCCGAAGCTTTGAAACCTGACACTACGGGAAACCACACTAAATAATGCAAAAAACAATTGCAAATTCAAATGGGAAACATCCCTCACATACTTGGGGATACAATTAACTCCGTAATTAAACTCAATGTACAAAGCCAATTTTCAACCACTCTTACAAAACATTACCAAAGATCTAGAGAATTGGACGTTGAAATTTTTTTCTTGGTTTGGCAGGGCAGCTACAATTAAAATGTCAATTCTGCCTCGAATACTATATTTTTTCCAAACAGTACCTATACTACTACCTTCGAAGTTCTTCAAATCCTTACATAGCTTGCTAAGAAAATTTCTTTGGGCCTCCAAAAAAACAAGAATCAGTCTGAACTTACTTACTATGAATAAACAAAATGGAGGTATGGGTTTTCCCAATTTTAAAAATTATTACCTAGCTACGCATCTAACTAGAATCATAGATTGGACTTGCCACAATGAGAATAAAGATTGGGTGGGATTGGAGAATAGCATGGGACCTATACCGGTGTCACACACCCCATGGATATCCTGGAACTCATGTCCGAAAATACTGAAACAACATCCCCTCATCGGGGCAACACTAAAAAAACCTACAAACAATTACTCAGACACTCACTCACATCCTCATTGGGGCCACTAACCCCACTGACAACTAACCCTGACTTCCCATTGGGAATGGATGGTTCTATCCGATCTCTTTGCAACAGAAACACACCACTCTTAGTTGCACACTGCTTAAAGAATAACAAAATCAAGTCTCATGTAGATTTGCAAAAGGAAGTAGGACAAATACCCCTACACATCACGGAATATCAACAAATACATGATTTCATCATGAACTCTCAAAGACAAAAACTTTTCACTATACCCTTAACGCCCTTCAAAACCATATGTTTCTTGGCTACCACGACCACAAAGAACATCTCCTTACCATACACCTGGTTGCAGTCCTATGATTTACGGGAGCCCAACAGACACAAAATATTCTGGGGAAACAACCCTAAAAGAACCTTTACGAGAGATCAATGGCTACAAGCCTGTGTGTTCGCACACAAATGCGCAATCAGTGTGAGATTACAAGAAACTTCATTCAAAATCCTAACAAATTGGTATATCACACCAAACAAATTACAAAAATGGTTCTCGACAGTTCCTGGACATTGTTGGCGCTGCAACCGGAAAGAAGGCACCTTATACCACATCTGGTGGGAATGTGACTTGATTAAACCATTTTGGAACCATGTAATCAAGATCATAAAACACATTACAGAAACGAAAATTCATTTAGACGCAGCTTGCTGTCTTATAAACATCACCAATTGCACCATGAGAAAATACAAAAACTCCTTGACCAGATTCTTAATCACTGCAGCAAAAACAGTGATACAGAGGCACTGGAGAAGTACCGCCGCACCCACGATTAAAGAATGGCTAGAAGAGATACATCTACTCAGAGGTATGGAGGAGATCAGGGCTACATCACAGGAGAATACAAAAAAAATCAATAAAATGTGGCAACCGTGGATCATTTTTAAATCTGATTCCTATACCACCTTTACTCGAACATAGACCTTCAAATATAGAGAAACGTGAATGAACAATATCTCTCCTTATTTTTATTTCCCTTCCTTCTATTCCCTTTCATTTCTTTCACTATACCTTCTTCTATGGGCTTCTCCCTGAGGTCCACAAAGTTTTACTTTTGTTCCTTTCTTTTTGAGATTAAATAATCAATTTTTTCTACAAATATTCAGAGTATTTCTAAATAGACTATCGATGCAATGATCGGTTAATTACGAAGCCACTTCAATGGTTTTATTATTAAAATACTCTACTATTGAACTCAATTATACAATGTCATACTTTTATATGATACTTATGTACAAATGCTAGTATGATTGTACAAATTTTATTATTAAGCATTAATATAAGCTTTATGGTTTAAAAAAAAGAATAAAACGAAAACAACAAATTTTCGCATTTTTCCGAAATTTCCAATTTTAGAATTTTAGAAATTCTGAATTTCCAAAATTCGGAAATTTCGGAATTAACGAATTTCTCTAAATTCGTGAAGAACGAATTAGAAACTAAACGAATTGCACATGTCTAATTACTAGTAAAAATAAAAATGCCATAAAAATATCCCATAGTTTGTAGACGCAATAACTTTTGAGCAGACCAATTAATATATACTTATTGGGTTTTACCAAAAACACGTAGCTGAATACACATTGGCCTAAATTGATAATACATTTTATTTCTTTTTTTATTTTATTGGGTATGTTTTATAGCAGTAAAAAAAAATATTTTTTTTTTCAAAATTGTCAGTCTTTTTTTGTTGATAGCGCAAAAAATAAAACCACAGAGGTGATCAAATACCACCTGTATTTGTGGGAAAAAAAAGACAATTTTGTTTGGATACAGCATCGTATGAACACGCAATTGTCAGTTAAAGCAACGCAGTGCCGTATTGCAAAACATGGCTTGGTCATGAAGGGGGTAAAACCTTCCCGGGGCTGAAGTGGTTAAATCCCTCAGAGACATCCTTTTTTTTCCTAAAGGAAGTCCTTGGTTCTAAAGCAATATTTTCCATGTCAAAGAAACTGCCTGTTTAATATCACATCTTGTGGCCCTGCATATGATGACTAGGGATGAGCCGAACACCCACCGGTTCGCGGCAGAACATGCGAACGGACCGAAAGGTTGCGCGAACATTCAAACACCGTTAAAGTCTATGGGACCCGAACGTGAAAAAATCAAAAGTGCTAATTTTAAAGGCTAATATGCAAGTTATTGTCATAAAAAGGGTTTGGGGACCCGGCTCCTGCCCCAGGGGACATGCAAAAAAAGTTTTATTTAGAAAGTATGAGAGTGTGTTTACATCCACTTTAAGTTATCCTGACTGGATGTCAGATGAAGTCTAGCAGGATAAGCCACGATCGCGTGGCTGCAGGGGCGCGCAGAGCGGCGATCATTGGTGTGGTGTGTCAGTCTGACACACGGCATCACCGATCTCAGTAAAGAGCCTCTGATGTAAGCTCTTTACCACGTGATCAGCTGTGTCCAATCACAGTCGATCACAGCATAAACAGGAAGAGCCATGTATCAGCTCTTCCTCCACTCGCGCTTACAGATGCGAGTAGAGGAGAGCCGTTCAGCTGCTCTCCTGATGGGTGGGTCTGATTATCAGTGCAGCCCCCCCCCCCCCAAGAATGCCCACCAGGGATTCCCACACAGGACCACCAGGTATGTCCACTCATGACCACCATGGTTGGCAATCAGTGCCCATAAGTAATGCCTGCCAGTGCCTCCTCATCAGTGCTGCCTATCAGAGCCATCTATCAGTGCCACCTATCAGTGCCACCTATCAGTGCCCATCAGTATCGCCTATAAATGCCCATCAGTGCCGCCTATAAGTGTCCATCAGTGCAGCCTTTCAGTGCCCATCAGTGCAGCCTTTCAGTGCCCATCAGTGCAGCCTTTCAGTGCACATCAGTGCCACCTATGAGTGCCCATCAGTGCTGCATATCAGTACCCATCTGTGCCCATCAGTGCCACCTATCGGTGCCCATTAGGGGTGCATATTAGTGCCTCTAGGGGTGCATATTAGTGCCTCATCATCAGTGTCCATCAGTGCCACCTCATCAGTGCCGCCTTATCAGCGCTAGGGATGAGCTTCGAGTCGAACCCATGTTCGACTCGAACATCGTCTGTTCGGATGTTCGCCGAATTCCGAACATTATGGGCCGTTCGCGCCAAATTTGAGTGGCCCGTCACGGCCCATAATTCACTTCGGCATAGCAGTGCATTGCTGGCTGATGATTGGCCAAGCATGCACTATGACCCGCATGCTTTGGCCAATCACAGCGCTGAAAAAATGGAGAGCCATAATTGGCCAAAGCCAGGGTGGCTTTTGCCAATTATGTCTCAGGGGGTTTAGTACACGCCCCACACTATATAAGGCCACCTGCGTGGCAGCCTTGTGTAGTGTGTTGCGGCGGTGGTTAAAGACAGACAGAGAGAGAGACAGTGTCATTTAATTTGAGTTAGGTAGAGCAGGCAGGCGAGTCAGTTAGCTTCAGTTACAGTGTGTAGAGGATATATATGCATCCTAGGTGTTGTATATATATTTATACACTGTATTCAGTTTAGCTAGATCCGTTCCTGTTATTCTCTTCATAATATACTGACAGGCAGGCAGGTGATTGTGCTAGCTGCAGTATTTTCACTAAGGCCCCTTTCACACTGAGGCGCTTTGCAGGCGCTATTGCGCTCTAAATAGCGCCTGCAATGCGCCCCAAAAAAGCCTCTCAATACTATCCAATGTGAAAGCCCGAGGGCTTTCACACTGGAGCATTGCGCTTGCAGGAGGCTCAAAAAACTCCTGTAAGCCGCATCTTTGAGGCGCAATAGGAGCGCTAAAAATAGCGCTCCTGTAGCGCCCCTGCCCATTGAAATCAATGGGGTAGCGCCTCTAATACGCCCGCAAAACGCCTCAAAGAGGCGTTATTGCGGGCGTTTTTAACCCTTTTTCGGCCGCTAGCGGGGGTTAAAATACCCCCGCTAGCGCCCGCTAATCGCGGCAAAAAACCGGTATAGCGGCGCTAAAAATAGCGCCGCTATACCGCCAGCGCATCCAGCGCCTCAGTGTGAAAGTAGCCTTAGTGAACTGTGTCCTTTGCACAGTGTGCACCTAAACCTTACCTGAATACAATTGCTGTTGTTCTCATACAAATACAGGCAGGGAGCTGCAGTGTTTTGATTTAGTGTCCTTTGCACAGTGTTCACCTAAAGCTTACCTGAATACAATTGCTGTTGTTCTCATACAAATACAGGCAGGGAGCTGCAGTGTTTTGATTTAGTGTCCTTTGCACAGTGTTCACCTAAAGCTTACCTGAATACAATTGCTGTTGTTCTCATACAAATACAGGCAGGGAGCTGCAGTATTTTGTTTTAGTGTCCTTTGCACAGTGTGCACCTAAAGCTTACCTGAATACAATTGCTGGTGTTCTCATACAAATACAGGCAGGGAGCTGCAGTATTTCGATTTAGTGTCCTTTGCACAGTGTGCACCTAAAGCTTACCTGAATACAATTGCTGGTGTTCTCATACAAATACAGGCAGGGAGCTGCAGTATTTTGATTTAGTGTCCTTTGCACAGTGTGCACCTAAAGCTTACCTAAATACAATTGATGGTGTTCTCATACTAATACCACAGGCAGGGAGCTGCAGTATTTTCAGTAAGTGTACTGTGTCCTCTGCACAGTGTGCAACTAAAGCTAACTGAAGACAATTGCTGGTGTTCTCATACTAATACTACAGGCAGGCAGTTGATTCTGCTAGCTGCAGTATAATTAGTATATATATATATATATATATATATATATATATATATATATATATATTGTGACAGCAGGAAGGTAAAGTCACCTGGTTGCATCCAGGGGGGTAGATATATTTCGCCCAGATTCAGGCTTTACGCCGACTTATACAACTAGGTGGAGAGTTGTATAAGGCTAGTGGGCTCATGGATGACTCATACCTCTAGGGAGAGGGCTGGGCGTCGTACAGACAGGGAGTTGATGAGGCCAGCTGAAGCTTGTCAGCTCATTTAGGCCTCTATAAGAACTCCCAGCTTCATTAGATGTTAGCTCATGCCTGGAACCAGACCTGTGTGGACTGTCTGGAGAGAGTGAACCCCTGTGCGGTGAGAAAAAGCCTGTGTGGCTATTTGCTTGGACATTTAAAACCAGGGACTTAGGGACTAGGACAGCACTAGGCTGATCCCAGTTGTTAGTTAGGAAACCTGTATGTTTAGTCAGAGGTCAACTTGACCAGGATTTATTTTGGTTATGTTTCTTTTGCTTTGCTGTGTTTTGTCACTGTAAATAGAAAATAAACCGCACCTTTTTTTGATTTTGAAAACCACAACCTCCGTTTGCTGGGCCTGTTTTGTGTGGGGAGCCCATCCCGGGGGTCACACACACCCGCTGCCGAGCTAACCCCCTCACAGTTGGTGGAGAATGCGGGCAGAAGAAACCGTTGAGCAGCTTGTGGTGCCCAAACCTTACAGGAAGTTGGTGTTGGAGTTGGCCCATGGGCACATTCTTGGAGGTCATCTGGGGACAGAGAAGATCAGCATGGAGGAGATACTGAAGCAGCTGGCTCTAGCAAATGCCAATCAACAGCAGACAAATGCAGGTTTGCAAAGGAGCCTTGCAGCCCAGCAGCAGACAAACGCAACTTTGCAACAGAGTCTGGAGGCTCAGCAACGAGCCCAGCAGCAATCTGAGGCCCGCTTCATAGACCTGTTGCAGAAGCAAGAGCAGAGACTACAACAACAGATGGAAGCAGTAATGCAGCAACGTCCGCAGACCAGTGAGGAAAGCCGTCCCACTAATACCGCGTCCTTTGGGGTGAGTCGTTTATTGACAAAAATGACTGGAGAGGATGATCCAGAGGTATTTTTGACCACATTTGAAAGGACCGCTGAAAGAGAAAAGTGACGCAATTGCGTACGTCTGTGTATCACCCCCAAACCGATGGGCTGGTTGAAAGATTCAACAAAACCCTAAAACAAATGTTGAAGAAAGTGGTGGATAGAGATGGAAAGGATTGGGACTGTTTACTTCCTTATTTGATGTTTGCTATTAGGGAGGTGCCCCAATCCTCTACGGGATTCTCCCCCTTTGAGTTACTGTATGGGAGACACCCAAGAGGGCTGTTGGATATTGCCAAGGAAACTTGGGAAAGTGAGAGTTCTCCCCACAGGAGTGTGATTGAGCATGTCGCCCTGATGCAAGATCGAATTGCACAGGTAATGCCCATCGTGAAGGAACATTTGGCCCAAGCGCAGTTGGCACAGCAGAGAGTGTACAACCGTGGAGCCAAGACCCGTACCTTTTCCCCGGGGGATAGGATATTGGTACTTGTCCCTACGGTTGAAAGTAAATTCCTTGCCAAATGGCAAGGCCCCTACGAGATAATGGAAAAAGTGAGCGAAGTGAATTACAAGGTCAGACAACCAGGAAGGCGAAAGCCCGAACAGATCTATCACGTTAATCTGTTGAAAGCCTGGAGGGATAGAGAGTCCCTAGTCGCAGACACTTGGTCACCAGCTCAAACTGGTTGCGTGATTCCTGAGGTTGGAATAGCAGCCACCTTGTCACAACCCCAACAACAGGAGGTTAAGGAGTTTGTGCTTCGCAACAAGGAGGTATTCTCTGAGCTGCCGGGACAAACATCTGGGGTAGAGCATGACATCATTACCCCGCCCGGTGAAAGGGTGAAGTTAAAACCCTATCGGATCCCAGAGGCTCGACGGGAGGCAATACGGGAGGAAGTACAGAAAATGCTGAACTTAGGGGTGATAGAGGAGTCCCAAAGTGATTGGTCTAGTCCCATCGTGTTGGTGCCTAAACCGGATGGGAGCTGGCGATTTTGTAACGATTTTCGTCAGTTGAACAAAGTTACAAAATTTGACACCTACCCCATGCCACGTATAGATGAGTTGATCGACCGGCTGGGAACAGCCCGATACATGACGACTCTTGACCTCACAAAAGGGTATTGGCAAATCCCCCTGGCCAAGTCGGCCAAAGAGAAAACCGCATTTGTAACCCCAGACGGGGCGTTCCAATATAAAAGAATGCCGTTCGGGTTACAGAATGCGCCGGCCACATTCCAGCGGAAAATGGACCAGATGCTGAGGCCCCATCGGAAGTATGCTGCGGCTTACCTGGATGACGTAATTGTCCATAGCACAGATTGGACCTCACATCTGCCAAAAGTGCAAGCAGTCCTGGACTCTGTTCGGGAAGCGGGGTTTACGGCTAACCCCAAGAAGTGTACCATTGGGCAGGAGGAGGCCAAATATCTTGGGTACACCATTGGGAGGGGAGTAATAAAACCCCAACTCAACAAAGTCGAGGCCATCCAGAGTTGGCCACGTCCCAACAGCAAGAAGCAGGTACGAGCCTTTCTGGGAATCGCTGGGTATTATCGGCGATTCATTCCCCACTTTGCTTCTAAGGCTGTGCCCCTAACCAACCTGACGAAGGGGAAAGGGTCGGTCATGATTAAATGGACCCCCGAGGCTGAGGCAGCATTCCAATTCTTGAAACAAGCCTTATGTAGCCAGCCAGTGTTGTACTCACCCGACTTCTCTAAAGACTTTGTCGTACAAAGTGATGCGTCAGATGTGGGGTTAGGAGCAGTATTGTCCCAGGTCTGGAACGGGGAAGAGCACCCAGTCATTTACCTCAGCAGGAAGTTGAAGTCCCATGAGGTAAATTACGCCACCGTTGAAAAGGAGTGTTTAGCGGTGAAGTGGGCTCTAGATTCCCTTCGGTACTACCTGCTAGGTAGGCACTTTGACATGGTTACGGATCACGCTCCGTTAAAGTGGATGGCTCAAAACAAGGAAACAAATAGAAGAGTGAATAGGTGGTTCCTGGCCCTCCAGGAATTCAACTTCACAGTAAAGCATCGCCCTGGCGTTCAAATGGGGAATGTGGATGCTTTGTCTCGAGTACATGAATGCCTGATTGCTGGTGTTCCAACCCCGAGGTTAAAACAAGAGGGGGGGGTATGTGACAGCAGGAAGGTAAAGTCACCTGGTTGCATCCAGGGGGGTAGATATATTTCGCCCAGATTCAGGCTTTACGCCGACTTATACAACTAGGTGGAGAGTTGTATAAGGCTAGTGGGCTCATGGATGACTCATACCTCTAGGGAGAGGGCTGGGCGTCGTACAGACAGGGAGTTGATGAGGCCAGCTGAAGCTTGTCAGCTCATTTAGGCCTCTATAAGAACTCCCAGCTTCATTAGATGTTAGCTCATGCCTGGAACCAGACCTGTGTGGACTGTCTGGAGAGAGTGAACCCCTGTGCGGTGAGAAAAAGCCTGTGTGGCTATTTGCTTGGACATTTAAAACCAGGGACTTAGGGACTAGGACAGCACTAGGCTGATCCCAGTTGTTAGTTAGGAAACCTGTATGTTTAGTCAGAGGTCAACTTGACCAGGATTTATTTTGGTTATGTTTCTTTTGCTTTGCTGTGTTTTGTCACTGTAAATAGAAAATAAACCGCACCTTTTTTTGATTTTGAAAACCACAACCTCCGTTTGCTGGGCCTGTTTTGTGTGGGGAGCCCATCCCGGGGGTAACACACACCCGCTGCCGAGCTAACCCCCTCACAATATATATCCCAGCTTTGTGCAGCTACATCTTCCTGCAGGCCATTAGTATGTCTGGAAGGACAACAAGGAGAGGCAGACAGTCACGAGCCAATAAAAGAGGGAAAGCAGGCTCTGTGTCTAGAGGCAACAGTGCTGGTCGTGGACACGGTGCATCCTCATCAGCACGTGGCCGCAGGGGTGGATCCAGAGTCTAGACTCGGGAGGGGCACTACCAGAAAACTATTTTCTTTGGGGGCAATTTATCAGGAAAATCACTGGTGTTAGCGCTTCAAATATCACGGCACCAGGGTTATTGTGGTGTCAGGATGATTGAAGCGCATTATTTCTATTATTACATTGTAATATAAAATGGTTCAACTCATCATAATGTAGAATCAGTGGGAGCCCCGAGTGTGTCACTTGCCATGTCACCTGCCACGAGATGCAGCTTGTCACTTGCCACGTCACCTGCCACCAGATGCAGCTCGTCCGTTGCCATGTCACCTGCCACACGTTGCGGATTGTCACTTGCCACGTCGCCTGCCACACGTTGCGGATTGTCACTTGCCACATCACCTGCCACATGTTGTGGATTGTCACTTGCCACATCGCCTGCCACACGTTGCGGATTGTCACTTGCCACACGTTGCGGATTGTCACTTGCCACGTCACCTGCCACACGTTGCAGATTTTCACTTGCCACATCACCTGCCACAAGTTGCGGAATGTCACTTGCCTGCCACCAGATGCAGATTGTCACTTGCCACGTCACCTGCCACATGTTGCGGATTGTCACTTGCCACGTCACCTGCCACATGTTGCGGATTGTCAATTGCCACGTCACCTGCCACATGTTGCGGATTGTCACTTGCCACAAGTTGCAGATTTTCACTTGCCACGTCACCTGCCACATGTTGCGGATTGTCACTTGCCACAAGTTGCAGAATGTCACTTACCTGCCACCAGATGCAGATTGTCACTTGCCACGTCACCTGCCACAAGTTGTAGATTGTCCCTTGCCACTTCACCTGCCACCAGATGTAGATTGTCACTTGCCATACATTGCGGATTGTCACTTGCCACGTCACCTGCCACACGTTGCGAATTGTCGCTTGCCACATCACCTGCCACACGTTGCAGATTGTCACTTTCACTTCACCTGCCACATGTTGCGGATTGTCACTTGCCACCTCACCTGCCACACCTTGTGAATTGTCACTTGCTAAGGTGGTGTTTTGCTTGTCAGAGTCAGGCAGCAGAGAGATGATGTAATCTCTCTGCTGCCTGCACAGTGAGGGCGGAAGTTACTGCAGGGATGCAAGGCGGGCACAGGCGGTGAGAGATTATGTCATCTCTCTGCTCCCCCGGGCCACTGGCTTGTTGATTGGCCAGCCACCTGCACACCCACAGAGCCAACCAGCTGACCGCCCACTCTGACTCTCACTCGCCGCGGAGCCGCTCGCTCAGACTCTCCCACGCCCGCGAATCCCACAACTAGAACTAATTTCTCTGAACCTCCCGCTCAGACTCTCTGGCGCCCACAAATTCCGCAACTAAAACAGTTAACAATTAACAATTGCCCTGTTGCCCCCCCCCGAATCTGCCCCTGCATGGCCGTGGGACAAGCTTGTCCTTTTTTTCGGCAGCTGGCCGCGTTGAGCCGCAACATGCCGAAGACTGGAGTGGATGACCAAGCCGTCCTCATCCTCCTCATCCTCTCTCACCCAGGCTCAGGGTACTTTGTCTGGCAAAGCAGCTGCCAAAGCGGCCTCTTCCCTCGGCTCAATGGCATCAGTCACTCCTTCCCTAGCCCCACCATGTCCTCCTGAGGAGTCCCCCGAACTGTTTGAACACAGTTTCGGGTACATGCTCCAGGAGGATGCCCAGCATTTTGAAGGCTCCGATGATGGTACCCAGCTAGAGGAAGGCAGTAACGTGAGCCCAGAGAGAGGGGGTGCCCAAGAAGGACAGCAATCTGGCAGTCACGTTCCCCCAGCTGCAGCATACTGCCAGGTTTGCTACAGTGATGAGGAGGGAGGGGATGATGAGGTCACGGACTCTACGTGGGTGCCTGATAGGAGAGAGGAGGAGGAGGCACATCTCCAATGAAGCAGGATGCCCCCCAGGGGCCAGCTTAAGGGCAGCATTGTCGTCATGTCACATGACTTCATCAGAGACATGACGACACGCGTTAGGATTTAGCACAGATACACCGACAGCTGGACGTGAGGAGACAAGCTCGGAGCTCGTAGGATACCGGAACCCCTGTTCACCCATGAGATGTGAGTGTTTTTATATTGTTTTAATAAACGCCCCAGTGGTCACAGACCTATACTATATGCACCTTATTTTTGTACATGTCCTATCGGCACTCTGTGGTTGCTGCAAATCTGAGGACCGCATCTTTGAGACCATCGCAGCCTGCAATACATACGAGCGCGGTGTTCGTGGGATTGATGCCCACGCTAACCTTTTAAAAGTGAGTGCGAGAACACACCTTTAGTCACCAGTTCTGCTGGACCCACAGAGTTACGCTATTAATGCCTTTTTCCGTTTGTGTATTTTTATGCATCTATGTGAGTGAGATTTGAACTTCCACGCAAGGTCGCTGCATCACTGTCCATAATAGGAGTTTCAGTTCATGCTGTTCCTTCCCAGCGGGGAGGTAAGCTGCTTGTGAGCACTGGGTGGATTTGCACCGAAGTCTTCCTTTAAGCACTTTAATTGTTGGTGACGGGACTTGTTACATATTGGACTTTGGAAATATTATTTTTTCAAGAACTTACTGTTTTCTGCTTTTAATTTTTTTACACTTTTGATATATTTTTTGCCATTCTAGAGACTCATTGTTTAGTTATATATATCACTTGCATAGGTTTCATTCGTTCATCACTGTGAGTGACATATGATTAGGTTTCCTGGTTTATGTTTTTTTCCAGTGTCTTCATCATCGTTTACCCATTTTTTGGCATCGTAATCTTGCACCCAAGTGTGGTCCACTTAGTATATGCACTTTATGATTCATGTTGTATGTTTGATGTCACTACGTTCATTGCATCTGTTTGGTTCACATCAGACTTGCTAATTAGTTAGTCTCACTCTAGGTTTCCCTTTTTTTCACTCTCCCCACACTAGTTTAATCACAGCGCAGCCACCATCACTTTTCACTTCATTTATTATTGTCTATTTGGATCAGACCCCCCGGTGACTGCTGCAGTGTCCCATTCCTGTCCGTTCCCCTCCCCTTGGTTTTATATTTTTTCTTTTACTGGCCAACACCCAGCTAGTGCGGGGGTTCCTTCTTTTATATATTTGAAGGAGAGGGATCATTATTGGCTGGCAACCCTCCTTGATCCACATTAAAAGGGTGAGGTTGCGGACCTTATCTTGCCGTCACAGAGGGAGCAGAGGATGAAACATCTTCGGGAGGCCTTGCAGAAAGGTCTGTGCAATGCGTTCCCAGAGACTGGGAGGATACAAATTCCTGGTCCTGGACAACGTGTTGCTGAGGCTTCGGTCAGTCGCAGAAAGAGCTGTGGAGAAGGTGGCCATCTGACCGATGCATTCAGACAATTTTTTAGTCCGCAGCCCCAAGGTATGATCGGTTCCAGCAACCATCGCCAGTTTTACATGGTGCAGGAATACCTAGGGGCAAGATCAGACTTGGACACCTTTCCCACCGAAAATCCTCTGGGTTACTGGGTCTTGAGGATGGATCACTGGCTAGAGCTTGCACAGTATGCAATTGAGCTACTGGCCTGTCCTGCATCCAGCGTTCTTTCGGAACGCACATTCAGTGCTTCTGGAGGCTTTGTAACCGATCACAGGGTGCGCCTGTCCACCGACTCGGTCGATCGACTGACCTTCATAAAAATAAATCAGTCTTGGATCACCAGCAGCTACCAAGCACCTGATGCTGATGTAACCGAATATTTTTTTTTGAAATGTCAGATCCCTTCAAGACTGCCTATGCTGATGCTGAGTGACTATCCTGTTATGCTGAATGACTATCCTCTTCCTCCTCAATGATCATGCTGATAGCTTGTAAGAACATTTTGGGTTCTGGGCACTGCTGCCAGTGGCTAAGGCCCAATTTTTCAGCCCCTGTTTAACAGGGGCGTGTAATTAAAATTTTTGATGCAATACTTTGCAGCAGGGCTCATTCATGCGCTCCAATTAGAGTATCTGTGAGGGGTTACAGTGTTGTGGCACCAGTGCCTAAGATCCAATTTTTCTGCCCCTGTTCAACAGGGGCATGTAATTACAATTCTTGATCTAATATTTCACAGCAGGGCCCATTCCTGCACCCACCAAGAGTAACTGTGATATAGAAAAGAGCTAAATAGGGGGACTTGGACTTTTTAGGCACAGTACACAATTTGTATAAAAAATATAATTTTATTGTACAATACTCTATCATATAAATGTTTTCGTTTAAAAATTAATCACATGAGTAACTGTGAGGTAGTGATGAGCCGAACACCCCCGGGTTCGGTTCGCACCAGAACCCGCGAACGGACCGAAAGCTTGCACGAACATTAGAACCCTATTAAATACAATGGATGCGAACGTTCGGATTCTAAAGTGCTAATTATAACGACTATTATCCATGTTATTGTCCTAAACAGAGTTTGGGAACCCGGGTTCTGCACCAGGGGACATGTATCAATGCAAAAAGAAGTTTTAAAAACTGACGTTTTCCGGGAGCAGACATTTTAATGATGCATAAAGTGAAAAAAAAAAGTCAAATATTCCTTTAAATATTGTACCTGGGGGGGTGTCTAAAGTATGCCTGTGAAGTGCCACGTGTTTCCCGTGTTTAGAACTGTCCCTGCACAAAATAACATTTCTAAAGGAAAAAAAAGCCATTTAAAACTGCTTGCGGCTTTAATGTAATGTCTGGTCCCGGTAATATGGATGAAAATCTTTAAGAAAAATGGCATAGCTACCCCATCAACCCCCCCCCCCCCCCTACCCCAGCCCATTACCAGCCCCTTTGGGTCTTGTATGGATATTAAGGGGAACCCCGCACACAAAATAAAAAAGGCCCTATATACTCTGAACAGCCGTATACAGGCGGTGCATACAAGACAGGGACTGTAGGTTTGTTCTTATGTAGAATCTGTTTGTAATTTTGAACAGCTACATTGTTTAAGTGTAGCTCCAGCCCAAATACCTATTTTTAAGCTTTTTGGAAAACATAGGGAAGGGTTATCACCCCTGTAACATTTGTTTTGCTGTCTGTGCCCCTGTTCAGAACATTTCACCTCACTTTGCGTCCCAATGACAACTGTTTTTGAAATGTGGTGTTTTTATTGAAACAAGGATTGGTGATAAAGCATCAGTAGAGAGGAGACACCTTTCTCCCATATTAATTCTTACAGGAGAGAATTTTCCTTCCAAGGGGTAGATTTCCTCTCACTTCCTGTTGTCTTCTTCCGTTTGCAAGTAGTAGTCGTTTGTAAGTTGGATGTTTGAAAGTAGGGACCTGCCGTATATACTCTGCAGAAATTGGCCCCTTAGGTGTTGGTGTTGGCACAACACTGTAAGCACTCACAGTTACTCTTGGTGGGTGCTGGAACGCCCTGCTGTCAACTATTATATCAGGAATTGTAATAACATATAATCGTTGAACAGTGGTAGTAAAAATTGGGCCTTTGATGGTGGTGCTGGTGCCACAACACTGTAAGGCCTGACAGTTACTCTTGGTGGGCGCAGCAATGGGCCCTGCTGTGAATTATTATATCAATAATTATAATTGCATGCCCCTGTTGAACAGGGGCTGAAAAATTGGGCCTTTGGTGGTGGTGGTGGTGGTGGTGTTGACACAACACTGTAAGGCCTGACAGTTACTCTTGGTGGGCGCAGCAATGGGCCCTGCTGTGAATTATTAGATCAATAATTATAATTGCATGCCCCTGTTTAACAGGGGCTGAAAAATTGGGCCTTTGGTGGTGGTGGTGGTGGTGGTGGTGACACAACACTGTAAGGCCTGACAGTTACTCTTGGTGGGCGCAGCAATGGGCCCTGCTGTGAATTATTAGATCAATAATTATAATTGCATGCCCCTGTTGAACAGGGGCTGAAAAATTGGGCCTTAGGCATTGGTGGCACAACACTGCAACCCCTCACAGATACTGTACTTGGAGCACAGCAATGAGGCCTGTTGCAAAGTATTGCATCAAAAATTGTAATTACACGCCCCTGTTAAACAGGGGCTGAAAAATTGGGCCTTAGCCACTGGTGGCAGCACCCATAAACCAAAATGATCTTCCAAGCTATCATCATTAATCGGATCATTGAGGAGGAGGAGTAGGATAGCTAGTCAACATAACAGCACAGGAACTCAGCATCAGTCTTGAAGGGATGTGACATTTTAAAATCAATTAGTCTGTTATATCAGCATCAGGTGTGTGGTAGCTGGTGGTGATCCAAGACTGGTTCATCTTGATGAAAGTCAGTCGATCAACCGAGTCGGTGGACAGGCGCACCCTGTGATCCGTGACAAATCCTCCAGCAGCACTGAATGTGCGTTCTGAAAGAACGCTGGATGCAGGACAGGCCAGTAGCTCAATTGCATACTCTGCAAGCTCTGGCCAGTGATCCATCCTCAAGACCCAGTAAGCCAGAGGATTTTCGGTGGGGAAGGTGTCCAAGTCTGACCTTGCCCCTAGGTATTGCTGCACCATGTATATCAGACGCTGGCGATGGTTGCTGGAAACAATCATACTTTGGGGCTGCGGACTAAAGAATTGTCTGAACGCATCGGTCAGACGGCCACCTTCCCCACCGCTCCTTCTTTGACTGCCCGAAGCCTCAACAACTCGTTGTCCAGGACCAGGAGTTTGTAACCTCCCAGTCTCTGGGAACGCGTTGCACAGACCTTTCTGCAAGGCCTCCCGGAGTTGTCTCATCCTCTGCTCCCTCTGCGACGGTAACATAAGGTCCGCAACCTTACCCTTGTACCGTGGATCAAGGAGAGTGGCCAGCCAGTAATGGTCCCTCTCCTTGATCCGAAAATCCTTCCGCAGACTTGCAGGATCAGGGAGGCCATGCAGCGTAGGTTAGCTGAGGCATTCAGTCTGGAGTCCTCTGGGTCACTAAGGACATCCTCCTCCTCCTCCTCCTCCTCCTCCTCCTCCTCCTGGCCTTGAGAGGCAAGGAAGTCCTCCTCCTCCTCCGGGCCTTGAGAGGCAAGGAAGTCCTCCTCCTCCTCCGGGCCGTGAGAGGCAAGGAAGTCCTCCTCCTCCTCCTCCTCCTCCTCCGGGCCTTGAGAGGCAAGGAAGTCCTCCTCCTCCTCCTCCTCCTCCTCCGGGCCTTGAGAGGCAAGGAAGTCCTCCTCCTCCTCCTCCTCCGGGCCTTGAGAGGCAAGGAAGTCCTCCTCCTCCTCCTCCTCCGGGCCTTGAGAGGCAAGGAAGTCCTCCTCCTCCTCCTCCTCCTCCTCCTCCTCCGGGACTTGAGAGGCAAGGAAGTCCTCCTCCTCCTCCTCCTCCTCCTCCTCCGGGCCTTGAGAGGCAAGGAAGTCCTCCTCCTCCTCCTCCTCCTCCTCCGGGCCTTGAGAGGCAAGGAAGTCCTCCTCTTTCTGCCTCTGTTCTGCCTCAAGTGCCCTGTCCATTATTCCACGCAGCGTGTGCTCCAACAGGTGGACAAGAGGTACAGTGTCACTGATGCATGCACTGTCACTGCTCACTAGGCTTGTGCAATTCGTTTCGTAACGAATTGAAATTCGTCCAAATTTAGCAACTTTCGGAAGCATTCGAATTTCCGAACAAAGCAATTCGTTATGAAAAAGTTACGAATGTACGAATCCATACGAAGCACAATAACACTCCCTCTGCTCTGCTCTCTGCTTCTCCCTCACCGTGCTGAACTCCCTCTCAAAATGGTGTACAGGGGCGGAGGCTTTAGCCGCATGTAAAAAACGAAAGTAAAATACGAGATTTCGAATCCATTCGAAGCACAATAACACTCTGCTCTGCTCTCTGCTTCTCCCTCACCATGCTGAACCCTCTCAAAATGGTGTACAGGGGCGGAGGCTATAGCCGCATGTAAAAAACGAAAGTAAAATACGAGATTTCGAATCGTTACAAATAACCGCTATGTATTTAGAAAAGTACAAATCCATTCGAAGCACATTAGGCATAATAGGCAGCGTCGCCGTGAGAGAGACACAGAAAATTACGAATCAACGCACCCAAAAAAAGTTACGAAAGTAGGAGTTGTGTCCAGAATCAACGAAAAACAATGTACTCTACCGAAAGTACGAATTATAAATCAACTAAAAATTCAATGAAAAATGTCGCTTGCGAAAATACGAATTAGTCCGAACACGAAAAATTCCCGTCTAGCAAAATTACGAATGATTACGAATCAACAGGACCGAAAAGAAACAAACCGAAACTAACCGATTTTTTCGGTTGTGCACAAGCCTACTGCTCACCATCCTCGTGGCCTCCTCAAATGGTGCCAGGACAGTGCATGCATCCCTGATCATGCCCCACTGGCGTGGTGAAAAAAACCCGAGCTCCCCTGACCCTGTCCTGGTGCCGTAGTCGCACAGGTACTCGTTGATGGCCCTCTGCTGCGTGTGCAGCCGCTGCAGCATGGCCAACGTTGAGTTCCACCTGGTGGGCATGTCACATATAAGGCGGTTCTTGGGCAGGTTCAACTCCTTTTGCAGCTCAGCCAGGCGAGCACTGGCATTATAAGATCTGTGGAAATGAACACAGACTTTCCTGGCCTGCCTCAGGACATCCTGTAAGCCCGGGTACCTGCCCAAGAACCGCTGCACCACCAGGTTAAGGACGTGAGCCATACAGGGCACATGGGTCAGTTGTCCCTGTCGGAGGGCGGAGAGGAGGTTGGTGCCATTGTCGCAAACCACCATTCCTAGCTTAAGCTGGCGTGGCGTCAACCACCTCTCGGCCTGCCCCTGCAGAGCAGACAGGACCTCTGCCCCAGTGTGGCTCCTGTCCCCCAAACACACCAGCGCAAGCACGGCATGGCATCTTTTTGCCTGCGTACTTGCGTAGCCCCTTGAACGCCTACGGAGCACCGCTGGTTCCGAGGACAAAGCACAGGAAGAGGCCATGGAGGAAGAAGAAGAGGAGGGGGTGGAGGAGAGAGGTGTGTCACAACCAGTAGTAGCATTTTGGAGGCGTGGCGGTGGAACAACCTCCAACACTACTGCACCTTGTCCTGCATCTTTCCCAGCTGCCAAAAGAGTGACCCAATGGGCCGTGAAAGAAAGGTAACGTCCCTGTCCATGCCTGCTGGACCATGAGTCAGCAGTAATATACACCTTACCGCTGACCGCCCTGTCCAGCGAGGCCAAGACATTGCCTTCCACATGCCTGTAGAGAGCCGGAATCGCCTTCTGTGAGAAAAAGTGGCGTTTGGGAACCTGCCACTGAGGAACCGCACATTGCACAAACTCACGGAAGGGGGCCGAGTCTACCAACTGAAAAGGCAGCAGTTGAAGCGCTAGCAATTTAGCCAAGCTAGCATTCAACCGCTGGGCATGTGGATGGCTGGGAGTGAACTTCTTTCGACGGTCCAGCAGCTGGGGCAGGGAAATTTGCCTGCTAGAATCGGACGTCGGTGTACTGCTAGCAGAGTGGCCGCAAGTACTGGGCTGTGACACACCTAATTCTACACCTTCATTCCTCTCAGTGCAGGTTTTAGAGAGGACTGAAGGTATAGTGGGTTTTGAGATCCCAGCTGATGCGGTGCAAGGAGAGGTCCGCTTTGTTCTTTGGTGTGGGTCTTTAAGGTAGGCTTGCCAACGAGCTGCATGGCAGGTCAACATATGTCTGATCAAGCATGTGGTGCCCAAGCGGCTGATGTTTTGGCCACGCGATATACGCTTGAGACATATGTTGCAAAGAGCAGCTGTGCGATCTGATGCACTCGCCTCAAAAAAGGCCCACACCAAAGAACTTTTTGAATGACGGGCAGAGGCAGCGCCCTGCACAGGCGGAGCTCTGCGGTGTGATTCCGTCGGTGTGCTGCCCATACGCTGGCCACTCAAGGGCATCCTGCCTCGTTGGAGATGTGCCTCCTCCTCATCCTCCTCCTCTCTCCTATTAGGCACCCACGTGGAGTCAGTGACCTCATCATCCCCTCCCTCCTCATCACTGGAGCCAATCTGGCAGTATGCTGCAGCTGCTGGAGCATGACTGCCAGATTGGTGTCCTTCTTGAGCATCCCCTCTCTCTGCTCTCACGCTACTGCCTTCCTCTATCTGGGTATCATCATCAGATCCTTCGAAACGCTGGGCATCCTCCTGGAGCATGTACCCAACACTGTGCTCAAACAGTTCGGGGGACTCCTCAGGAGGAGGACATGGTGGGTCTAGGGAAGGATTGACTAATGAAGATAATGATACCAGAGAAGAGAACGCTTTGGCAGCTGCTTTGCCAGTACCCTGAGCCTGGGTGAGAGGATGAGGAGGATGAGGTGGGCTTGGTCATCCACTCTACCAAGTCTTCGGCATGATGTGGCTCAACATGTCCAGCTGCCGAAAAGAAGGACAAGCGTGTCCCATGGCCATGTGCTGATGACAATGCACCGCGTCCACGACCAGCACTGTTGCCCCCAGACACAGAGCCTGCTTGCCCTCTTTTTTTGCCTCCTGACTGTCTGCCTCTCCTTGTTTGCCTTCCAGACATTTTAATGGATGGCCTGCAGGGAGATGGGAAAAACAGCAATAAGGGCTACCTTCAGGTGTATACTGTGCAGGAGGCTTTGCAACAATGACACTGACACTGTCCCCTGCCTATCCTTCTCTGTCCCTAAACACAAGGATTTCAAATATGGTTCAGCAAGATTTGTTTAGATCAGAATAGCACACTGTCAGTTTCACTCACTGTCCTACTCTGTCCCTACAAACTAGATTTAGCACAGAATAGCACACTGACACTTTCCCTCACTGTACCTCTCTGTCCCTAAACTCAAGGATTTCAAATATGGTTCAGCAAGATTGGTTTAGAACAGAATAGAACACTGTCAGTTTCACTCACTGTCCTACTCTGTCCCTACAAACAAGATTTAGCACAGAATAGCACACTGACACTTTCCCTCACTGTACCTCTCTGTCCCTACAAACAAGGTTTAGCACAGAATAACACACTGACACTCTCCCTACCTATCCTTATTTGTCCCTAAACACAAGGAATCCAGGATTAGTAAAGGAAAAAAATGACACTGTCCCTGCCTATGCTTCTCTTTCCCTGCTCCGGAACACACTACACAAGACCGCCGCGCTGGCGGCCTTTTATAGTGTGGGGCGTGTACTAAACCCCCTCAAGAATAATTGGCCACAGGCATCCTACCTGTGGCCAATCATTGCTCTCCTCGCTGTCGGCACTGATTGGCCAAGCATGCGGGGTCACAGTGCATGCTTGGCCAATCACAGCGCCTGGATGACACTGCGATGGCGTAGTGCATTGTGGGCCGTTCGCGTCACTCGAATTTGGCGCGAACGGCCCAAATCGTTCGATCTTCGTCGAACGATCGAACAGCCGATGTTTGAGTCGAACGTATGTTCGACTCGAACACGAAGCTCATCCCTACTGTGAGGGCTTACAGTGTTGTGGCAACACCACCACAACCATCAAAGGCCCAATTTTTCTGCCCCTGTTCAACAGGGGCATGTAATTACAATTCTTGATCTAATATTTCACAGCTGGGCCCATTCCTGCGCCCACCAAGAGTAACTGTGAGGACTTACAGTGTTTTGGCACCAGCTCCACCACCACCACCAAAGGCCCAATTTTTCCACCACTGTTCAACAATGGCATGTAATTAAAATTATTGATATAATAGTTCACAGCAGGGCGTTCCAGCTCCCACCAAGAGTAACTGTGAGGGCTTACAGTGTTGTGGCAACACCAACACCTAAGGGCCAAATTTCTGCAGAGTATATACGGCAGTCCCCTACTTTCAAACATCCGACTTACAAATGACTCCTACTTGCAAACAGAAGGAGACAACAGGAAGTGAGAGGAAATCTACCCCTAGGAAGGGAAATTCTCTCCTGTAAGAGTTACCGTATATACTCGAGTATAAGCCGAGTTTTTCCAGCACATTTTTTGTGCTGAAAATGCCCCCCTAGGCTTATACTCGAGTCACCTTTTTGTGCCTGATCTCCCGGATTTTGGGGACCCGGTCCCGGCCACACATATAGCCCCACTCTTCTTCTACAAGTTTGCAAAGTTTGTTGTCCGGGGGACCTACGGCCGGGGAGCACCGATTTTTTTTAAACCCGGGCACCCCTTCTATAGACTCCCATGTTAAACAGTAATTTCTCTGGTGACTTTGGGGATCCGGTACCGGACAACAGGACCCAGAACTTGGCACACATGTAGCCCCATTTCTCCTCTACAAGTGTACAAAGTTTATTGTCTTGGGGACCTACGGCCGGGGAGCACCGATTTTTCAAATCCAGGCACCCCTTCCATAGACGCCAATGTTAAACGTCAGTCTATGGACGGGCACAGTGAGGCATGGGCACAGTGAGGCATGGACACAGTGAGGCATGGACACAGTGAGGCATGGACACAGTGAGGCATGGACACAGTGAGGCATGGACACAGTGAGGCATGCACATGGGCACAGTGAGGCATGCACATGGACACCCTAGGCCAGTGATGGCGAACCTTGGCACCCCAGATGTTTTGGAACTACATTTCTCATGATGTTCATGCACTCTGCAGTGTAGTTGAGCATCAGGGGAAATGTAGTTTCAAAACATCTGGGGTGCCAAGGTTCGCCATCACTGCCCTAGGCTTACACTTGAGTCAATACGTTTTCCCATTTTTTTGTGGTAAAATGAGGTGCCTCGGCTTATATTCGGGTCGACTTATACTCGAGTATATACGGTAATATGGGAAAAACGTGTCTCCTCTCCACTGATGCTTTATCACAAATCCTTGTTTCACTAAAAACCCCAAAAACATTTGTCATTGGGACGGAAAGTGAGGTAAAATTCTCTGAACAGGTGCAGACAGCAAAACAAATGTTACAGGAGTGATAACCCTTCCCTATGTTTTCCAAAAAGCTTAAAAATAGATTTTTTTGGCTGGATCTACACTTTAAAAATGTACAAGTTCCAAATTACAAACAGACTCTACGTAACAACAAACCTACAGTCCCTGTCTTGTTTGCACCGCCTGTATACTGCTGTTCAGAGTATATAGGGCCTGGGGGCCCCACGCCTTTCGTTTTTTAATTTGGGTGCTGGGTTCCCCTTAATATCCATACAAGACCCAAAGGGGCTGGTAATGGGCTGGGGGGGGGGTACCCATGCCATTTTTCTCAGTGATTTTGATCCATATTGCCAGGACCAGACATTACATTAAAGCCGCAAGCAGTTTTAAATGACTTTTATTCCTTTAGAAATGTCATTTTGTGCAGGGACAGTTCTAAACACGGGAAACACATGCCACTTCACAGGCATACTATAGACACCCCCCCCCAGGTACGATATTTAAAGGAATATTTCACTTTTTTTTTTTTTTCACTTTCAGCATCATTAAAATCACTGCTCCCGAAAAAACTTCAGTTTTTAAAACTTTTTTTTGCATTGTTACATGTCCCCTGGGGCAGGACCCAAGTCCCCAAACCCTTTTTAGGACAATAACTTGCATATCAGCCTTTAAAATTAGCACTTTTGATTTCGAACGTTCGAGTCCCATAGACTTTAACGGGGTTCTAAAGTTTGCGCGAAATTTTGGTCCGTTCGCAGGTTCTGGTGTGAACCGAACCGGGGGGTGTTCGGCTCATCCCTACCTCTGACGCAAGGGGAAACCCGGGCTTTCCCAGTGACGTGCGGGTGACCCCGCCCCCCTCTGATGCAACGGGAAACCTGCGTTACATCAGAGGGGGGCAGGGTCACCCGTCATGTCACTGGGAAAGCCTGGGTTTCCCCTTGCGTCAGACGTGGCCCCGTCCTCAGCTACATAAGACCTGTCAGGCTGCCTCAACGTCATTTCCGGGGTATCTCCGGTGGAGACAGGACCATGTGCTGTTCCTCGCTGGACATCATCGCTGGAGCCTGCAGATCATCCGTCGCTGGATACCGACATCACTGGAGTGGAGATCGAGAGTGGATTACCACCACTGGAATCTTTTTTTTATTTTTTATTTTTTATTTTTTTAATAAAGGACCTATCCTAACTGTCTGTGGGTTTTTTTTTTTTTACAATTTTTTACACTTTCTTTGTGAAATGGTAGGTGTACCCCTTACCAATTCACATAGGGGGGGGCGGGATATGGGGGTCCCCTTTGTTAAAGGGGTCTTCCAGATTTAGATAAGCCCCCCACCCACAGACCCCCACAACCACTGGGCAAGGGTTGTGGGGATGAGGCCCTTGTCCCCATCATGAACTTTTTTCAGGGGGGGCATCATTTTAAGGTCATCCATGCATCTTTGGGGCAGTGGAACAGCGCTGTATACACCACTCCTCCACCGCCCCTGCCCATTGAAATACCAGTAAATGGGCACTGCTGCCGAGGCGCCTGCAAAGCGCTTCGGCAGCGGCAATACACAGTTGCATTTAACCCTGTCTTCGACCGATAGCTGGGGTTAAAAGTGCCCCACTAGCGGCCGAATAGCGCCACTAAAACGATGGTAAAGCGCCACTAAAACTATTGGCGCTTTACCGATAATGGTAAATACAAAAAGATGTACACAGTAGTGTCGTGGTATGGCACAGGCACTGCTGTTACCTGTAGTTCTTCAGCGATAGGCCCAGGGCAGGCACTTGCCGTGTATTCTCTCGTCTCGGCCACTGCACGCCACGCACCTGTGGGAGGAGCCGGCGCATACATTTACACAGGCAGAGGCAGCAGCCAATCACAGAACAGCTGGGTCACAGACAGCCAGGGCAGAGCAAATCCGATGCTCGGGCCGGGGGTGAGGAGGGAGGGACGGATGTGTAGTCGGAAAAGACAGAGCAGTTCCAGCCCCCAGGCCAGCAGCAGACTTAGAAAAAAAAGTCCACAGCTGCCGCGGAGGCGGCCATTGCAACACAGGGGGCAAGTGTCTCCACTCTGACTTCCGATTCCAGGGGGGGCAATTGACCCCCCTTGCCCTATGGAGCGGACGCCCATGGTCCCCATCAACATGGGGTCATGGTGCTTTGGGGTCATTTTTTAAAAAATTTGGCGCAGGGTTCCCCTTAATATCCCTACCAGACCTGAAGGGCCTGGTAATTAAATTTGGGGGGCCCCCACGCATTTTTTTTTTATCAATGACTTTTCTCTGTATTGCCGGGAGCCGACAATTCATTACAGCCGCAAGTACTTTTAAATTACTTTTTTCCTTCAGAAATGACATTTGTGCAGGGACAGTTCTAAGCACGGAAAACAAGCGCTACTTTACAGGCATACTATACACACCCCCCAGGTACTAAATTTAAAGGAATATTTCACTTTTATTTTCACTTTAAACATTATTAAAATCACTGCTTCCGAAAAAACTTTAGTTTTTAAAACTTTTTTTGCATTGATACATGTCCCCTGGGGCAGGACCCGGGTCCCCAAACACTTTTTAAGACAATAACTTGCATATAAGCCTTTAAAATTAGCACTTTAGATTTTTCATGTTCGTGTCCTATAGACTTTAACAGTGTTCGGATGTTCGAACAAATTTATTGCCTGTTCGCATGTTCTGATGCGAACCGAACTGGGGGATGTTCGGCTCATCCCTACTCACTACTTTACATTGTAGAAAAGTGTAATTTCTTCAGTGTGGTCACATGAAAAGATATAGCAAAATATTTACAAAAATGTCAGGGGTGTACTCACTTTTGTGAGATACTGTATATACAGCATCTCACAAAAGTGAGTACACCCCTGACATTTTTGTAAATATTTAATTATATATTTTCATGTGACAATACTGAAGAAATTACACTTTCCTACAATGTAAAGTAGTGAGTGTACAGCTTGTATAACAGTGTAAATTTGCTGTCCCCTCAAAATAACTCCACACACAGCCATTAATGTCTAAACCGCTGGCAACAAAAGTGAGTACACCCCTAAGTGAAAATGTCCAAATTGAGCCCAATTAGCCATTTTCCCTCCCCGATGTCATGTGACACCTTAGTGTTACAAAGTCTCAGGTGTGAATGAGGAGCAGGTGTGTTAAATTTTTGTTATCGCTCTAACTCTCTAATACTGGTCACTGGAAGTTTAACATGGCACCTCATGGCAAAGAACTCTCTAAGGATCGTAAAAAAAGAATTGTTGCTCTACATAAAGATGGCCTGGGCTGTAAGAGGATTGCCAAGACCCTGAAACTGAGCTACAGCATGGTGGCCAAGACTATACAGGGGTTTAACAGGACAGGTTCCACTCAGAACAGGCCTCGCCATGATTGACAAAAGAAGTTGAGTTCACGTGCTTAGCGTCATATACAGAGGTTGTCTTTGGGAAATAGACGTATGAGTGCTGCCAGCATTGCTGCAGAGGTTGAAGGGGTGGAGGGTCAGCCTGTCAGTGCTCAGACCATACGCCGCACACTGCATCAAATTGGTCTGCATGGCTGTCGTCCCAGAAGGAAGCCTCTTCTAAAGATGATGCACAAGAAAGCCTGCAAACAGTTTGCTGAAGACAAGCAGACTAAGGATATGGATTACTGGAACCATGTTCTGTGGTCTGATGGGACCAAGATAATCTTATTTGGTTCAGATGGTGTCATGCTTGTGTGGCGGCCAACCAGGTGAGGAGTACAAAGACAAGTGTGTCTTGCCTACAGCCACGCATGGTGGTGGGAGTGTTATGGTCTGGGGCTGCATGAGTGCTGACGGCACTGGGGAGCTACAGTTCGTTGAGGGAACCATGAATGACAACATGTACTGCGACATACTGAAGCAGAGAATGATCCCCTCGCTTCGGAGACTGGGCCGTAGGGCAGTATTCCAACATGATAACGACCCTAAACACACCTCCAAGACGACCACTGCCTTGATAAAGAAGCTGAGGGTAAAGGTGATGGACTGGCCAAGCATGTCTCCAGACCTAAAACCTATTGAGCATCTGTAGGGCATCCTCAAATGTAAGGTGGAGGAGCGCAAGGTCTCTAACATCCACCAGCTCCGTGATATTGTCATGGAGGAGTGTAGGAGGACTCTAGTGGCAACCTGTGAAGCTCTGGTGAACTCCATGCCCAAGAGGGTTAAAGGGGTTGTAAAGGGTCGATTTTTATTTTCAAAATAGGTTCCTTTAAGCTAGTGCATTGTTGGTTCACTTACCTTTTCCTTTGATTTACCTTCTAAATGTTTTTTTTCTTTGTCTGAATTTCTCACTTCCTGTTTCTCCTCACTAAACTTCACACCATCATCCGAGTGGTGTTGAGTCAGCCAGAACAGCTTACTGAACAGCTTACTGAGGAGAAACAGGAAGTTAAAAATTCAGACAAAGAAAAACATTTTTTAGAAGGGAAATCTAAGGAAAAGGTAAGTGAACCAACAATGCACTAGCTTAAAGGAACCTATTTAGAAAATAAAAAACAAACCTTTACAACCCCTTTAAGGCAGTGTTGGAAAATAATGATGGCCACACAAAATATTGACACTTTGGGCCCAATTTGGACATTTTCACTTAGGAGTGTACTCACTTTTGTTGCCAGTGGTTTAGACATAAATGGCTGTGCGTTGAGTTAGTTTGAGGGGGCAGTAAATTTACACTGTTATACAAGCTGTACACTCACTACTTTACATTGTAGCAAAGTGTCATTTTTTCAGTGTTGTCACATGAAAAGATATAATAAAATATTTACAAAAATGTGAGGGGTGTACTCACTTCTGTGAGATACTGTATATTCGTTTTACATATGTACTATTGTTATGCCATCAGAAAACTACTGCTGTCAGAGAAAGTCCTTTTTTTATTTATATTAGAGTGGTTGCTGCAGGAATGAAGATTGAGCGTCCAAATCCAAATATTTCCAGATCTAAAGGAATACTTCATCGAAGGGATCGTGGAAATGAGAGGACTGGAAGAAGGTAATTTAGATATGTATTTTTTATGTGTAAACAATTGCTTGAAAGATAGTAGTAATTTTTAGCATGTTGTTGATTTTTTTGCTTACATTTTTGTCAGCTTACTTTCTTTACTGTATAAAAATTATGGTTATTGTCAGGTCTGCCAGGAAACTACAACCGTCCCTCCGCTTTCCTGACCGGTAGTCTTGTTATCCCGGTGTCAGGTGGAGGGACGGCTGAGATCTCCCACAGACAGGAAATAAGGAACCACAAAGGAAGGTGCAGATAGCCTAACCACAACCCCCAGCAACAACTCACGGTTAGTAGGCAGAAGACAGGATCCCAGGAGGGAAAAGGACAATCCAGGTAACGTAGTCAGAACAAGCCAGGGAGGGTCGGCAGCAAGGTTAACCAGGTTCAAGGGATAATCCAGGAATCGTAGTCAAGACGAGCCAAGTAGGTAACCAAAAAGCAAGCGCATCCATAAACAGGAACCTATCCTAAGGCACGGACAGGAAGGGGAAGTGGGAATATATAGGGACACTAATGAGAAGACTGCTGACAGCTGGTCCCAGGGTGGAGCAAACATCCCCACTAGTGAAAAAGAACATAACTAAGATGCTAACATAAAACCAGTTCACTGGTGGTTTCAGGACATAGGAAAACAGTCTATGAACACCAGGCCCTGGGATCAAATCCCAGACACGGCGTGACAGTTATGCCTTGTATACACGACCGTGTTCCTTGGCATGAAAAAAACGAAGTTTTTCCTGACGGGATTCCTGTCAAGCCTACCTTGGATACACACGTTCAGGCCAAATACCGCCCGTCCAAAGCATGGTGACGTACAACACGTACGACGGGACTATAAAGGGGAAGTTCCATTCAAACGGCGCCCTTTGGGCTGCTTTTGCTGATCTTGTGTTATCGCGTGTTAGTAAAAGTTTGGTGAGAGATGATTCTCGCTTTTCAGTCTTCGTGCTTTCCAGATCATTTTCTGCTTGTTAGTAGGTGCTTTTGGGTTCATATCTGTCTTTCAGTGCGTGTAGTGAGTTTGTATCAGTTTTTTTAGTGCGTTCTTGTCCGCTCGTTTCTGATTTTCAGGTCATTCTTCATAGGCCCTGCTGTTCTTCAGTGCGTTCTGTTAGTTCGTTCTGACCAGCAGACCGTTTTCTAGCCATGTTGCGGGTACCTACTCGTCGTAGAGTTCGTGCTGTGCTGAGGCTTGGTTTGGGGGTTTATGCTTTAACCCAAGTCCAGTCCATGAACAGGGTGAGGAGGAATTCATGGACAAAGAATTGGTTGCTCCATCGGGGACCAGTTCTGTCACATGCCTCTGCTGCGGGAGATCCAGGAGAATAGCCCTGATAACTTCAGGAATTATCTCCGGATGACGGACTCAGTTTTTCACCAACTGTTGGCTTTGGTGTCCACCTATATCACGAGGCAGGACACCGTCATGCGTGAAGCCATCACTGCCGAGCAGAGGCTAGTCGCCATGTTGAGATATCTGGCGACTGGGAGAAGTCTGCAGGACCTGAAGTTCTCAACAGGCATCTCCCCCCAGGCTCTGGGGATCATTATACCAGAGACCTGTTCTGCCATCATTCAAGTTCTGCAGAAGGACTATGTAAAGGTAAGTTTTCTCCTTTAACATCACATTCTATGTATTTATTGTATGCAAATGTATTGTCTTTCTTTCATCATTCCCTAAGTACCATGATTGTAATATTCTGTGAATGTCCCCTTTGTCCCCATGCATGCTGTAAGCTTTCAATGCTCCTTTTTTTGGCATAAATGCATATTTCCCATGACTAACCTCTCCAGCATGCTATCATGGGCCCATACACACCTAGCCTAGTCTGTTAACAATGTATTTTGTCAGCTACATTGTAGTGCTTAACCATAAACACCACCTAAAATGTGTATAAATGTTTTTCTTATCATTAAATTCACACAGAGTACCAGAGCCCGATATTTTTGAGGGCCCCAAACTCAGCTAGAACCCCCCTCAAATTTTTCCAATGGGCCATCAGAGGGGGTGAGGAATCTGATAAGTGGACCTTATATATTTGTCTTTAAATACTCCTTAAAATAAATGTTATAATGATGTTGGCCAAGAATGTTTTTGTAAATTCAGCTTGCAGTGTTATGTTCAAAAGTACTAATATATTATTTTTATCTTTCACTCCACAGTTTCCTTCAATGCCACAGGAATGGCAGAATGTGGCCTCCCAGTTTGCCCAGCGGTGGGACTTTCCCAACTGCGGAGGGGCGATAGATGGGAAGCTCGTCCGCATCATCCCACCACCCCATTCGGGGTCTTATTACTACAACTATAAAGGGTTCCATAGTATAGTGATAATGGGTGTGGTGTCGGCGACATATGAATTTCTGTATGTGGACGTGGGGAAAAATGGCCGGATGTCCGATGGCAGAGTCTTTTCCCAGATGGATTTCTCCCGACGTCTACGGAGTTGTGGCCTGGCATTGCCACCTGCGTCAGACAACGTGGAGGGACTGCCGTTTGTCTTCGTGGCAGATGAAGCTTTTGGACTTTCAAACCATTTTATGAGGCCATTTCCCCAAAGGACCCTCACCCCTGAGAGGAGGGTGTTCAATTACCAGCTGGCCAGAGCCAGAAGAGTGGTTGAAAATGCATTTGCATAATGACCAGCCGGTTTCGCCTATTTCAGACCTCAATTAATCTGGCGGAGTATAAACTCAACCATGTAGTAATGGCGTGCTGTGTGCTGCACAATTTTTTGAGGAATCATTCTCCAAATTACATGGCATCAGTTGGACCTGAGGCCGCACTTCAGGACCAAATTCAAGTGCCGTCCCTTGAAGCTGTCCCGACTGGCTTGCTCCCCCCAAAATGCCTGTGATGTGCGGCAAAGCTATGTGAACTATTTTATGGGTAGGGGGGCAATGGCTATGCCAAAAGAATCGTGATTTGCCATACAATAATAATCAAATTTTGTCCTGAAAACATCTTGAATTTGAGTTTTTGCTTGTGTTTCTTTTAGCTGTCTCCTAGGTTCTCCTAGTGCCAAGTGGATTTTCCTTTAGTAAATAACCCCCATTGACACTGTAAACACCAAATTACTTCAAAAAATGGTATTGAGCATAGAAAGAAAAAGCCACACATTGTAGATTTTCAACATTTTACTACGTGCCCATTCACACATGTGCGTTATAAAAAATATTTTTTTAATATATACAACTGGTTATTTATTTTTTTTTGCATTAACAGGCGCATGTTTCAAAACATAACATACAAAACTCTGGAACTTACAAAGTTCAACGTACAAAATGTGAAGGCAATATCAGACATTCTAGTATGTCAACAATGTGTTGATGTTGCCTTCATTAGATGGGGGGGTCATGTCACCCCTGTACAAGCCAAATTTAGAAGATGCACACAAATACGGATGTGAAATTTGGATTTCCTTCCTGATCCCATGCCTAATGTCAACATGTGCTATCTGCCATCATGGGGGATCAATGGACGTGTTTTGGGGTGCAACCCCTTCCTCTCACCTACTTGAGTTGCGAGGAAGGGGTTGCACCCACAAAACACGTACATTGATATCCCCTGATGGCAGATAGCACATGTTGACACACTGTGTGCATCTTCAACATTTAGCTTGAAGAAAGTAGTAAAATATTATACAACTGCATAAAAGAACAAAAGGGGGGGAATTTTGTGTTTCTTTATATTCGCCCCAAAACATCAATCGTTCTTAAATTTTGGATCTATATTCTTTGTCATGTTGTCTAGTTCTTGACTACACGCCATGTTTTCCTGTATTATAACTTGTGCACTAGCACTTGAGAAATGAGGAGTTTCTTCTTCACCAACATGTTCATCACCTAAAAATAAAAAACAAGGTATTATAAATATGCAGGCCTACATCTCTTACCTGAAGCTGTGGTGACAGACACTGACCTGTTGTGTTGACAATTTCCACCACTTCATCCACCTCTCCTTCCTCCACCTCTCCTTTCTCCACCTCTTTATCTTGTTGGTGTTCTCTCTGGTCCCCTTCTTTAGGAGGTGTGGGGTTCCTGGTGTCCTGTGAGTGGTGTCCTCCGAGTCTTCGCTCCCCTATGTGAATGAAACAAAAGGTATACTTAGCACACAGATATTTCATGCCAGAAATAGGAATATGAAACATTGCTTGGAAGTGTGGTACAATTGTCTGTTCCAAGCTGAAGACATGATAATTTCCCTTACCAAAGATGGAATACTTACCTTTTTGGGCCAAGTTTCACACATGGAGACACCCCAAGTATCCACTGGAGCACCTGTGTGGGACACCCTAAAAAGGTTGTTCTGGTGTCCCTCACTATAGTGCTTCTGAGTCCAGATGTTTAAACAGCTGCTGAGTGTCGTCTCATTTACACTGAATCAAGTTTGCATTTCACATTCTAGTTACAAACACATCTAGACAACAATGTACTAATCTTCTTTTCATACAAATTGACATTACCAAAAGTAGTTAACCCTGTATCTGCAACAACATCGTATTAGTAGTGGCCGAACGATGTTTACTACGACCAGTTTTCAACTGTACAAGAGGAAAGCACATGGAGCAACATGCAAGTAATAATAATAATCTGGACACAGGACAAATACTTACTTTTTTTGAGCATTCTCTTGATCCTTATGTACTGACCTGCTCCCTCAGTTTCAGGTCTGACCAGCATTTCTTGAGCTGCTCCTTGGATCGTCGTACCCCAAAATTCCTGTGCAGACTCCTCACAACTTTCTTCATAATCTTGGCCTTTCTCAAATTAGGGTGGGTATATGGTCCATGCTTTCCATCATAATGCGTCCTCTTCAAGATGTCCACCATCTCCACCATCTCTGCAAAGGACATAGGCATGCGCAGCCTATTGGATTAGGGTGTGCACCCCAAAACTCAAACACACACATGTGTGGGTATATATATATATATATATATATATATACACACACACACACACTATATATATATATATATATATATATATATATATATATATATATACATATATACACACACACACACATACACACAGACACACACTTTTTTAAATAAATGTAAACCAACATTTTGAAATGTGTTAAAACAATTTTTAATATTCTAATACATTTTACATCTTATGGCTGAGCTGGTCAGAGGGAAAAAGTGGGGGTGAGAGAGGGGGGAGAAAGAATCAGTTGGCAGTGGTGGTGGGGGGAAGGGAATGGGATCAGTGGCAGTGCTGAGGGGATGGATTGAGTGGCAGTGCTGGGTGGGGGGGGAGACAGGATGAGTGGCAGTGCTGGGTGGGGGGGGGGGACAGGATAAGTGGCAGTGCTGGGTGGGGGGGGGGGGGAGATAGGACGAGTGGCAGTGCTGGGTGGGGGGGGGGGAGATAGGATGAGTGGCAGTGCTGGGTGGGGGGGGGGAGATAGGATGAGCTGCCTGCTCTGTGGGAAACAAAAAGTACAAAAAAAAAAAGAGGATCAAGGAAGGCAGAGCTGGAGACCATGCTCCAATTTGTCCAGAAATGGGTCCCCAGTGCAACCATCCATAAAGTGGACACTAAAATTGCGACCTTGAGGGGCACATACAGGAAGTATCGCAATAAAGTCCTGGATTCACATGGGTCAGGAGCAGCAGCAGCGGATGTATATGTGCCTACTCTGTGGTACTATAACAAATTGCAATTTCTGAACGACCATCTGGAAGTGAAGCCATCATTTTCTACCCTTCCCTGCAGCCTTCCATCCAGCCTTCCATCCAGTCTAGATAAGCCTTCAGAGGAGCAACCTGAGCTCCTGGAAGAAGCGGATGTGGACTTCTGGAGCCCGGTATAGTATTTTTCTAAATATTTCTTGTCCTAAAATGAATGATGTGAAATTGATGTTAATATATTGATAACAAATTAATGTTTGAACAAAACGTGTTTTACATATCAATAGACAGTAGTGGCAATTTGCAACAGTCATGAGATGAAAATTGTGTGTGATTGACGAACCAAAAAATAAAACTATGTCCCTTTTTTATACACAGGATGAGCTCAGCCAGGATGAGGGGCTGGAAATTGTCAGCCAGGAGGAGGCCAGGCCCAGTGTCAGCCAGGAGGAGGCCGGGCCCAGTGGCAGCACAACATCGCAGGTGCCTCCCCTCCGCCTTCCAAAAAGAAGGGCCAAGAGGGGTAGGTACATGGAGGAGGATGCACTTTCCCTCATTAGGGAGGCTACTGCGGTACTCAGAGACCCCCCCACCACCACTGAAGGGGGCTATGCCGCCCTAATGGCAGGCAAGATGAAGAGGATGGAGATGGGCCAACACCTCCTCTGTGAGAACATAATATTTGATGTGTGCCCTGGGGTCCAAAGGCTGCACAAATTGCAGCAGGTTCTCCAGCGTTGCCTTTCCTCTTGATTTTCTTATATACCAGAATAAATGGATATTTTATTTTTACAGTAAATACTTGCCTATGTGTTTTCATTCAAAATTACAGTTTGTTTGTAAGTAGGCAGGTACATTTCTAAAATACAATGTCAAATTAACAAGGGACACCAACACCAACCTCCTTGAGGGTAAAAAATACAAGATAATAATGTTGTTGTGGTAACTTGACACACAAAACTAATAAAAATATATACAGCGATTATTTTTTTAATAATACACAATAATGCAGATCTTGATTAAAATGTTTTAAAATATAAAAAAATATATATATATATATATATATATATATATATATATATATATATAAACATTATTATGGAGATCTGGCTTTTAAATAAAGGTGTACGTTTAATATACCGTGATATTTCACTGCTGCTGAGTTCACGGGTCTTCTCTGAGATATCTGTTCTCCCCCTTGTGGCAGTTTAATATACAGTGTAGATCACTTCTCCCACTGTGAATAGAAGTGATCTACAAATGCTTTGAGAATCCCGAACGGCTTCTGTTGCTGTAATCTCGCGATACCTCGGGAGATATCAGTATCAGAACCCCAAAGTGAAACACAAAGCACTCCAGATACACTGCACATATTAACTTAATAATAAAGTTATAATCCCTCTACCCAATAAACAGACACCTCATAACTGCAAAACATTATAATGATTAATACATAAGCATAACACATGTGCATATTTATGTTAATGGTGTATTCTGAAATGATTGTACTGTATTTGTCATGCAGATATGCACCATTCATATAAAAACAATAAATATATATATTAAACAGTTCAAAATAATAAAAAAAAAAGCATAACAAGAAAAAAATTACATTAACAATTAAAAAAAAACATTTTAAATAAAAAAAACAAAAAAAAACAAATAATAAAATTAGAATAGTCCATGAGCTAAACCAAATGTTAGGTTTAAAATAAATAAAAAATAATTAAAAAACTGATATAAAAATATAGAAAATTTTATTTAAATAATACCAGTTCAAAGGAAGTGGTTTTATGTTATTTTTAATACTCATCAAATTGAATTGATAAAAAAAGGCATTTTACAAATATATATGTTGTGTCAGAAAACTCCCATAATGTGTTAATAATGGTACAATCCTGTAAAAGTTAAGTTACTTTTAAACTATTAAGCATTTGAGGGTATAAGATAGAAAGCAAGATGGAGGGTCAGAAAAAAAAGAGATTTGCAAAATTTTATTACACAAAAAATTGCGTGCTTGTGTCATGTGTGGTTGGCAATTGGGATCGGCTTTATGGTCAAAGATCCCGGATGCTGTCCCAATCTAAAAAAGATGCTATATGGAGTAGCATAGTGGAGCAAGTGAATGCATCCGGGGATTTCGCCCGAACCATTGACACCTGCAAGCGTTGCATTGTGGATAGCACCAAAGAGGCACAGGAGGAGGCCCACCAGTGGAAGTAAATTTTAATACAAATTTTAATACATACGAGAAGGAATTAAAGCGGTGCCTTGGGACCATCCTCGGACTACCAGGAGAATACGACTCCGATGCCCATAGTAAGTAATTTTTATTTAAATAAAAAAAAAAATTGTTCTTTATTTATGAAGTTTATAAATATATATATATATATATATATATATATATATATATATATATATATATATATATTTATTGTGCAGTGTTACAACAACAATTAAATGATCAAGAGCCTGCTAGCGACCATGAGGTGCAACCAGTGAAAGAGGGAGATCACACCCTAATGCTATATAGTGATGGTGGTAATTATTAATACCTTAATTAAAATTGTTTAAAATACCACCAGAGCAGTGGCGGTGCGTCCATAAAGGGCGCAGGAGTGCCGCCCCCTCTCTCCTGTCATCTCTCTCTCACCATGGATAGATTCATGCATTGCATAATTCTATCTATGGTCGCCGCTGCCACCCCCTATTCAGGTGTTCCACCCCTTGTCGGGCACCGGGCATCTGAATTACAGTGGTGGGGGTGTTTTTCAAAGCGCTTGATTAGAGCCGTGGGCTCTAATAGGTGTCCTGATTAAATACATAGGCTATAATAGGCTTCCAAAATAGTAAACAGCGGGCACAATTCTGTGCTTTCGCTGTTTACTTAGTGTTGTGTTTGGTGAAGCAAATAAATCGCTTTCTTAACACTGATCCGCCTCTCAGCCAATCAGGTGCTCGGGTCTGGTTACCCTTCACCTGATTGGCTGAAGCGACAGGCGCTGTGATTGGACGCCTATCAGGCATCCAATCATAGCAAAGGGCGGGAAGAGGACAGGAGAAGACATGAGGACTCGTAGCGTAGAGGACAGCGCCGTGACCCGAGACAGGTAAGTGTCGGGCGGGGGATGCACGATGGGTCACAGTAGCGGCAATTGATGGTCACAGTGTCAGCAATTTATGGCCACACTGTCAGCAATTGATGGGTAGAGTACCTGTGTTTGATGGCACAGTGGCTGCAATGTATGGGTACAGTGGCTGCGTTTGATGGCACAGTGGCTGCGTTTGATGCCACAGTAGCTGCGTTTGATGGGCACAGCGGCTGCAATTGATGTTTTTTTTCCAGTTTGTTTGCACCCCGCAAAAATTTTTGAGCACGATCCGCTAAAAGCCGCTCGGTTGTTTAACCCGGAGGAGCGGGAGGGGACATTCCCCCCCTCCCGCTGCCTCCCGCCGCTCTGACCGGGCCTCTCGTCCCACCTGGAGACCCGATCCGTGATCCGTCGCTTCCGGCGCCTTGTGACAGACTGGCATGAAGCCGTAAACGGCTTTTTGCCAGTCTCCTGAATGTAAACACGGAAGCAATGTCACAATGTCACTTCCGGTTTACTCGGCTGCCAATGGCGCCAGATTTAAAAAAGTACACAGTATTCAGAATCGCTGTTTTTGGCGATCTGAATACTTTGAAGTGCAAAGGAGGGATTTGGGGTCTTTTAGACCCCCGATCCCTCTATAAAGAGTACATGTCACCACCTATTACTGTCACAAGAGATGTTTACATTCCTTGTGTCCGCAATAAAAGATATAAACAAAAAAAACAATTTTATATTATAAAAATAAATAATATTTTTTTTTTTAAAGTGCCCCGTCCCCGCAAGCTCGCGCAGCAAAGAAAACGCATCCGGAAGTCGCGGCCGCATATGTAAACGGTGTTCAAATCACACATGTAAGGTATCGCCACGATCTTCAGAGCAAAAGCAATAATTCTAGCCCTAGACCTCCTCTGTAACTCAAACCTGGTAGGCATTAAAAAATTTTTTAAAGTGTCGCCTATGGAGATTTTTAGTTAGCGTAGTTTGTCGCCATTCCACGAGTGCGTGCAATTATAAAGCATGACATGTTTGGTATCTATTTACTCTTAACATCATCTTTCATATTATACCAAAAAATTGGGCTAACTTTACTTTTTCATTTTTTTTAAATTCATGAAAGTAAATGTTTCCCAAAAAGTTGCATTTAAAACACAGCTGCACAAATACCGTTTGACATAAAATATTGCAACAATCGCCATTTTATTCTCTAAATTCTCTGCTAAAAAAATATATATAATGTTTGGGGGTTCTAAGTAATTTTCGAGCAAAAGATACGGATTTTAACTTGTAAACACCAAATGTCAGAAATAGGCTTAGTCATGAAAGGGTCATAGTCATAACTTTGCTATGTTACAATATGAAGATGTATTAAGTGGTACTAAAGTCCACTATCACGTGTTCTTTTTAGGGCCCCACCAGGTGGTCTACTGGGCTAGTATGCACGGGATATTCGCACAATATAGCATGTTTACCTGTCACACTGAATCCTGCAGAGCTGCATTGTAATAAGGGGCTTCCGTCTTCGCCCAGTCTTGGCCACAGCAAAGTCACCCCCGAGCATGTGGTTTGTAGTTCCATCACAGCGACACAGATCAGGGCTGTAAATTTACGTTGAGCCACGCGGATCATTGAGCACACGATGGCTGACAGGGAGGAGGAAGCATCTATGACAGAAGAAACCGCTAGGGTCTCTTCTTTCATAAATATCCTGTCTTTCAACAAGATCCTTAAAATTTAAGTTTTATACTAGTGTATACATTTATTTTTCATAATTAGCTCCTAAAGAAGTGCAAAATGAAGAAGAGCCACAACCTGGACCGTCACATACTGGTAAATGCAAAGATGTATTTATTAGTTGCACCCTTATAAAAAGTGTGACAAAATAACAAAATTATTCCTTTCTCAAGCAGATCAGCTGGAAAATGTAATCTCCAATCAGGATGCAGCAGTGGATGCTGTACCTCTAACACAGTGATTCTCAACCAGGGTTCCATGGAACCCTAGGGTTCCTCCAGAGGTTGCTAGGGGTTCCTTCAGCATTGGGCAATTTCTGTCTCTCAGATAATTTCCTACTGACACCATTGATCTTTTTAGCTATCTGTAAGGAGGTAATTCTTCCCAATGACCACAAGTGTAAGGACCATCCTTCCCACTGACCATCACACTAAGGTTTCATGAATTCTAGATCTGTAATTTTTAGCAAGGGTTCCCCGAGACCGGAGAACTATTTCAAGGGTTCCTCTGTGTTGAAAAGGTTGAGAAAGGCTGCTCTAACAAGTAAATATACAAACCACCAAAACTTTTCTTTATTTGTTTTTTCTTCATATTTCATAGTAAGAATGTTTTTTTTAATTTATTATTTTGCAGATCAAGAAGAAGAAAGGGTGGAACTCGCATATACGGGTTCCCAGAGGAAGGAGAAGAAGGCAATTGTTAGCTGACAGAGTAGAGGCAGCTGGTAGTGCCTCTGTTCAGTTGGAGCAGACCTTCAATTTGTTAAGGGAAAGTTTAAGGGATAGACAATCTATCCAATCTATCCAAGATTCAATGCTGACCTCCATTGTTGGCGAAATGAGACGGTCCAATGACAACATGGAGCGTCTTACTACTGCAGTTTTGCAGCAGCAAACCATATTCCAAGAGATGCTAGAAGAGCATAAAAAAAATTCCCTTGCTCTTCTGCCTCTTGTGGGTCATATGACGCTACCAAGCCAACAACTGGCCCCCATGGATGATTGAAAATATGAGAGGGGTCACTCGAACATTTGAACACATCTAGGGTTTGTTAAGTTAAACAATGTTCCTAGTCAGCTGTTCTGTAAATTGTTTTTTTGTGTCTTGGTTTTAAAAAAATGTTAAATGTTGAAAAAATATTTAAATATTTACTTTTTTTGTTGGTCATCCATGTTGATCCCCCTTGTCCATGATAATAAAATAGGGGACCAGTAAAAAGACCTATACTTGTCTTGTTTGTTTGAAATTTTATATATGTAGCGCTACCCCCAGTTAAGAGAGCCGCTGGGTTTTGTTTCGGGCCCTGTATACAGCACCGCCAACCCCCAGCAATCTACTCAACCCACACTGGCACAGTTAGTCTAGGGATTGTTACCTCGTAACGGTCTATACCTGATTATACACAATCTGGCAGTATTGATAGATAACTACTATCTGCAAAGATGACACTAATACCAATGTGATAAAATATAACTGGATTTACTTTGGTATAAGGATTCCAAATTTAACACATCACATAGTATACATGCAGAGCCCTGCAGCAATAAACATATTCATCAGCGATTGTGCAGAGTGATCACCCGCCACGTGCAACTATCTTCTTTCCCTATGCGCAATATGGCGCAGCAACAAAGTTTTAACCCCCACCCTGGTCAGGCCTGACCCAGATTAAAACTCAGTCCCTTATGAGAACAATTCTTTGCATGCAACTTGAACGGTGGTGCACTTTCAGGAAACAATATTTGTAATCCAAGGGGTAGTAAATAACAGGGTGGGCCAAGGCAGTCACTAGGCCCAACAAAGTAAAAGGATAATGAAGTGAGCAAGTGCTCGCTCACCACTCCGGACGCGATCCCTGTCAGGGCTTCCACCACTGTGTATCCACACACAGTGTCTCCAACGGCCGGGTCTCCGGTCCAGCTGACGTCAGCAAACTCGAGCAGGAACAGGTGCCACCCAAGCTCCGCAGTGGGGTGGAAGGCTCTTTGGTCGGTATGCAAGGCCCAGGCTTCAGGCCTTACACAGCAGCAGATCCGCACAGGGAGTCCTATTGCTTGCAGCGCGGTGTCCAAAGAGGCCGAGCTTAGCCTCGCCCTCTTCTTATATAGCCCCACCCATGAGTCTCTGTGGCAGCCCAATGCACCCTGGGTGCCGAATGGGGTTCTGGGTAATGTAGTCCAGGGGCCTTAAAGGAGACCCCGCTACACATTCCCCCCACTAAAACTCTTTGGTCCCCAAAGATAAAAGTTAACACATACTACGCACAACATTTGACAAAGCTGCGTATGATGTCGGCAGAGGAAGTTCCCACCAAAAACGAGGGGGTGGACTTCCTTGCCCACAGGTCACACTGTCATTCGTGGCCTGCCTAGCTGTGCCAGCGGGTGAGTTGGGGTTGCCCCCCACTAAATAAACAGTGGAGGGATCAGGGTCTTCCACACTCCTCCTGGCAGTGACCACAGTGTCTTCTGAGCTCTCCCCCATTTGTGGGTAAGTCAATTTTCGGGAAGGCCTTATGGTCCTTCTCATCCTTCGTTCTCTTGGGATTTCTGGTTCTGGTAATACAGGTTCCTCTTCCGGGACCGACTTGGGAGTTTCCACTGGTTCTGGGACACTCGACTCAGGAGCAGGGAGACATATAGAATCTCCTGGATCCTCCTCTAGGAGTAAGTCACAGGCGTCTTCCCAAGAATCCGACAAAGGACTGGACGGGATGAACTCAGTAGCTTCTGCATTCATTATGGCGTCTTCAGTAGGTGGAAGATCTATAGCAGAAGTTTCTGGGACCTGGGAAAGCCATAGCCAATCAAGCCCTTCTCTCTCATCTTCACTCAATTCAGAGACATCTGATTCCTCAATCTGAGGAGTCTGGGACCGAGTGCTTGGCTTGGGAGTATCCAGGATGGAAGTTGACTCAGGGGGATCCCTCGCTGGGGGTATCCGAACTGCTTCGGCAAGTGGGAGTAAATGGTTCCGATGCCAAGTCTTTAAGGGCCCCACCTTTCCTTCTGGCTTTAGTCTGTAAACAGGTAGGCCCGGCAGTTTCTTGCAAATAACGTAGGGTTCAGGTCTCCATCTGTCTGCAAGCTTGTGCTTTCCAGGGACCCCCAAGTTCCGTAGCAGCACTCTATCCCCAGGTTGTAGATCCCGAATCCAGACTTTTAAATCAAAGTTTTTCTTGTTGCGGGCTCCCCTTTGATCCGAGGCTGCTTGTGCCTGCTCATAGGCCAATTTTAAACTATGTCTGAGCCTATCTACATATCCCTTGTGTGAAGTGGCCAAGCAATGGTCTATGGAGGTACCAAAGGCCAGATCTACTGGTAGTCTTGCTTCTCTTTTGAACATAAGTCGATAGGGCGAGTACCCTGTAGCGTCACTTGTGGTACTGTTATATGCATGCACAATTGCTGCTATATGTTTGCTCCAATGCTGCTTTTTTCACTACTCAAAGTCCCCAGCATGTTGAGCAGGGTTTGGTTGAACCTCTCCGGCTAAGCATCACCTTGTGGATGGTAGGGGGTGGTTCGGGTCTTCTTGATCCCTAAGGAATCCAGGATCTTCCGAATCAGCCGACTTTCAAAGTCCCTCCCTTGATCCGAGTGGAGCCGTTGTGGTAGCCTGTAGTGTACAAAGTATTTCTCCATGAGTACTTTAGCTACAGTGGAAGCCTTCTGGTCTTTGGTTGGAAAAGCCTGGGCATACCGGGTGAAATGGTCAGTTAAAACCAGAACATTTCCTAGTCCACTCAAGTCGGGTACGAGGCAGAGAAAATCAATGCATACCAAATCCAGTGGGCTTTGACTTTGCAGATGGCCCATTGGGGCAGCTTGGTGAGGCAAAGTCTTCCTCTGGATGCAGCGTGCGCATGAGTGGCAGTATTCCTCGACTTCGGCCCTCATGCAGGGCCAATAGAACCGACTTCTGACAAGTTGAAAGGTCCTTTCCGCCCCTAGGTGGCCGTGATTGTCATGTAGGGCAATAGAACCGGTTCCTAAAGAGCTGGAAGGTCCTTTCCGCTCCCAAGTGGCCATGATTGTCGTGCAGAGCGACCAGGACAGTCTCTTGATGTTTCTCGGGTAGAAACAGTTGCCATTTGTCTTCTAGGTCATCAGAGGGGCCCCTTCGGTAGACCACTCCCTGATGTTCCTGCAGCCTGTCCCATTCCTTCCTCAGCAACCGAGCTTCCTTTGAAGGGTGGCGTAAGAGTTTATCTGGATCCTGACTCCCCAGGGCCTCCAGGACCAATCTCCCCATGGGGTCTTCCAATTGGTCGCACCTCAACTCCTTTTTTGACAGTTTTGGCAAGTCAGCCTCTTCCAGCTGAGTTACCCCACAGTATTGTTTGGGGACCCCTACTACAGTGACTCCTATCTCCTCTGCTCTTGAACCGCCACTGGCCTAGAGTTCAGCCCCCTGACAGAGGGCCCGCACCCCATCGGGTGCCACTTGGGTCCAGTCTTCTGTACTGCTGGTGGGAGCATGGGACCTTCTTGACAAGGCGTCCGCATCTCGATTTCCAGCCCCAGGTCTATATTTCAGGCTAAAGTTGAACGCAGACAGGGCTGCCAGCCATCTGTGTCCTGTGGCCCACAGCTTTGCTGTGGTGAAGAGATAAGTAAGGGGGTTGTTATCAGTTTTCATGGTGAATTCTGCCCCATACAAGTAGTATTTGAGCTTTTCGACTACAGCCCATTTGAGGGCCAGGAACTCCAACTTGTGGGTGGGGTAGTTCCTTTCCGAGGGGGTTAGACTCCTGCTCACATATGCAACGGGTCGCAGTTGCCCTTCGTGCTCCTGATAGAGCACTCCTCCCAAGCCATCATGACTGGCATCCACATGTAGTTCATAGGGTTTCTTTGGGTCTGCATAAGCCAGGGCAGGGGCAGTGGTTAGGCTTTTCTTCAACATCTGGAAGGCCCCTTTACACTTCTCGTTCCACTGGTCCTTGACTGACTCCCCCGGCTTCCTGGGGCCCGAGTCATCTTCTTCCCCTTCCGTCTTGAGTAGCTCATTTAGTGGTTTTGCAATCCGAGCAAATCCTTCCACGAACCTCCTGTAGTAGGAACAGAATCCCAAAAAGGATCTGAGTTCTGTCACAGTGGTGGCCTAAGCCAGGAGGTGACTGCCTCCAACTTTTCAGGGTCTGTAGCTACCCCTTCTTCGGACACTATGTGTCTCAGGTAGTTGACGGATGACTGATAGAACTGGCATTTTTTGGGTGAAAGCTTGAGTCCCTCCTCACTGAGCCTTCTCAGAACCTTCTCCAGCCTCTCCTCATGCTCTTCCAGGGTTCTCCCAAAGACAATGATGTCATCCAAGTAAACAAGAACCTCGATGAGGTTCATGTCTCCTACAGTCTTTTCCATGAGGCATTGAAAGGTGGCTGGAGCCACTGTGAAGCTCACTTGGGAGCAGCCTGGGCCCTTTGGATGCCCCAAGGTCCAGACAGACCTTGGGGCAACCTGTCAAACTCAAAGAACCCCACAGGAGTTATGAAAGCTGTCTTCTCCTTGTCTTCTGGATGCATGGGGATCTGATAGTACCCACTCTTGAGATCCATTACACTGAACCACCCTGCTCCGGACAAGCTCTGTAAGGCATCCTCTATCCTTGGTGTGGTATACTGGTCAGGTATGGTTCTCCGGTTGAGGGTCCTGTAGTCTATACATAGTCTCAATGACCCATTCTCCTTCCTGACCACCACTATCGGAGAGGCATAGGGGCTTCTGGACTCCCGGATAACACCGGTTCGCTTGA